>JAODUD010000134.1:19980144-20019324 GCA_026784285.1 Stomatorhinus walkeri
CCACCCCCCTTCAGCTAGCAGCCGGTCAGCACCGGTCCAGGTTTGTATCTGTCGTATGTAGGGATACACTTTTCGGAGTGAGTCTTGATTCGCCACGGAGCCGCACGCAAGCGGAAATATAAAGTCTACCAGTGTTGATGTGTGCACCTGCCCCCGCATAGCGACCGAAAACACGCATGTGTGCTGGAGGCGTGCAGTGCATGTGTTTATGTGATTCTGAGAGCGAGCACACGGTTTTAATCTGGCCGGGGCTGGGGGGATGGGTAGGGAGGGGGGGGTCACTGGCCAGGGTCAGGTGTTAATTCAGCAGATGAAGGGAGAGGAGGCCGGAGAGGCTGAGTTCGAAGGGAGAGCTGAGAAAAGCAGCGTGACACCAGATACGTGGAGAAAGCCCACCAACCACGCCATGCAGGAAGTCAAATGAGATGACCGTTCCTCTCTCGTTCCTTCCAGTCTGCCCTCTCCCCACTTCCTCCCTCTGGCCCTAACCTCCCCGCCCCCCCCACCCCACACACCCCAAGGCAGTTTGACCACAAAGGTCATCTAGTCGAATGAGGTCGTCTGTCTGGGATGAATTTGAACTCTGACCTCCAAGCTTGATCACACTCTAACCACAAGGACCATGGACACACGTATAAAATGTGTGTGTGGCACTGGCAGTGCGGGACGGGGTGTGTATCAGCTTGGTCATTGTTGATCAATTTATGATTTAATGGCCTACTATTTACTGGCCACTGTTTCTGTTTATGAGCAGTTAAGTGTGTAAAGGTAGGTCCACTACAAAAAACCCTGCAAAGGAGCACTTCCTACAACTAACTCTTATTGTTTTTTGTTTGTTTGTTTTTAAAAAAAAAAAAAAAAAAAAAAAAAAAAACATTAGTAACAGCCTCGATATTATTTCCAGAGTGTTACAAAATGATGCTGTCATTAACGGCATTTTTATAGCCAACACTTAAAATATAAATATATATTTTTAAACTCAACTGTAATTTCTATTAAAATCGGGGTTCTGTATCAATGAGTCAAATTCCGATAATACCCAAAATGGCCTACGCCCCTCTCTGCTCGCCCAAGAAACCGTTACGTCTGAGGAGACACGGGCAATCCGCACAAAAATAGCTTCAGCGTTTTTCACAAGCCTATCTGCTCCCATGTTCATGCACGTGCACACGTGGCACTATATTCATACACAAGCGATTAAAAACTTGGCCAGGATTCAGTGACGAGCCGGTCAATTAGCTAAATTTGCTAGTCGGTTATTTCATTTGTATTTTTGAGGGGTGTAGCTTATATTTGCATATACAACATGTCTATACTTTCGATTATGAATAATATAAATTATATACAACATGTTTATATATGCAGCATACACACAAAACTATTATCGTAAATTCGTTCAAAAAGGGATGCGATTATGATCGTCGTTTCAGAACAGGGCTGCGCTCTGCCGTTACAATCTGTCTATTCTAATTGCGATACTGGCCAACTGCCCTTTGACACTGGGTCCTTTTACTGCACATTGTGCTTTCTCCCTAGAAGGAAGGTAAATCATCGTGTAAAAACCGCATTGAGAGGGCGCCTATAGTTATAGATAACAACGACGTTTATTATTGATGCATACATCTTTTTAAAGTTGCGTGTATATTTCTGTATTTCTACGCAGCAATTTAATTATTAACACAAAATATAATCCAGGTCGATAAAGATTTTACTCAGTTTTAACACAAAGGAGAATCTGAGGTGTCTGTGTTTTATTGATAAGATGGACACAATGGGGATTTGGTCCGGAGCAACATGCGTGATCTGTCACTTTAGGTTTCAAACACGTTCGTTTTAACCTCTGAAAATAGCGCAGAGGATCACTTAAATTACTTGAAATGTTAAAGAGGTCCAGTCGGTGATTTTTTTGTTGTTCATATTCATTCTTCTGTAGAAACTCCATTGCCATCTCTGAAAATATTTACTTTTGGGTTTTCCTCAGAAGCGAACGTAGGAATCTACTATTCTCAGAAGTAGGCTACATTACCGACGCAAGTTATGCAGCAAATGTCATGAAGAAAAAAATGCGCTAAAATTTTTAGTCGTCAGAATCTTTAAGTATTTAAGTATGTTTAAGTATTTTTGTTTTCATACCATGAGCTAATACTGAAGACAAATTGCCAATGTCAAGGAAACGAAAGGCCGATACTGCTAGAAAGCAACGAGGAAATTATAATAATCAAATTTAGACTGACAGTGAAATATTCATGAAATTACTAATTGCATTTTTTGGAATATTTTAGTAATCAATTCATTGGTTTTGAAAAGGTAAAGGTTTTAAGAATAGATCTCACGAAGGTAGGTATACGACTGTAATACTTGAAATATTGAACCAACTTAAATGTAATATTTTTGAAACAGCGACGTTTTGCCAGTATTGTCAATACCAAAGTAGTTTAATACGAGTAATTTGTAGGTATTAGCCATGTGTTATATATGTGTGTGTGTGTGTGTGAGGTCCATTCGCCTTCTATTAATCTTTTTAACTTTTTAAGTTTTCGATTTCCTGTGGTGCCAGATATTATGCTGCCTTATTTTACTTCTACATTTCGGGCATGACTGCGAAAAATAAAAGATAAAGTTTGCATGCAACGGGAAAAAGTATTCTGTGTTAACTTCTTTGTGGGGAGGGGAATGGTTTAATTTCAAACGAATGAAAAGCAAACGTTTTTGAGCAATACATTTGGTCGAATTCTTATTTGAATAATTTAATTGTTCTATTTTTACTATGGTCTTAGCCCATTTTGGCGTTTATCCAATGAAAACCCGTCAGATTTTTAAGGGGAAATTTAACATTTGACAAATTTGACTTTTAATGAAGCCTCCTTTCCATTTCTTGTATTTATTTTTACCAACAATCTCCAGTGCATTCTGGAATTTCCTTTTCCATAGTATCTCAACACTGTCATCCTGTTTGTTCTCCCTGCAGTACAAAGTTCGATTTTTTCTGGAAAATAATTTTCATACTTCAGAGTATTTTTGTTATGCATTCATTCCATTCAATGTCCCGACTTCTACGAAACGCGCAAAAGCGCGGGTATTTATGAACTTTAGGAAATCGATGACAATTCTGGAAATGGTAACGACACTTAAAATTGTTTAGAATAAAAATCCTCACGGAAAGGATAATTTCAAATAAACAAATATTCTAATTCACTTGAATGTTTGATAAAGCGATTAGTAAACGCATATAACTTCATGCGTACTTTTGCCTTACAGGTATATTCACCTCTAATTTAAAAATACGTATTATGTAATATGCAAATAGTAATTATCCGTGAATGATGTGTCTCAGTAATCGATATTTCCCTTTTAAATGTTTCTGACTTCTTTTAGGCATGTTCAATATTTGTCAAGGATATGTCTGTGGCTTTCAATCGCTGGCTTCGCCACATGTATATGCCTGTTTTCCTTGTGGTCTAACACTGTCATAATCACGACTTTCCAGTTATAGTATATTTAGTTTACAGTTTATTGACTATATAATTTCCTTTAAAATGTTTTTATTCTGCGTACCCGCATCGTGCATTCACAAACATGTTGCACTGCCTAAGTCACCGATATCACTTCTAATTTGTTTATGCAAAATAAATTATGAATTAACATGTTTGAATTATGTGAATGTTAACGCATGCGTATGCATCTTTTTCACTTAAATTTTTGTCCATATTCACAAAATGGAGATACTGCGCCACTTTATAATCGGGAAAATGCGCGTAGACGGTGATACGTCTAATTACAGCCAAGCAATATCCTGAAGCTATTAGTGCTTCTTCTTGGCGGAAAACAAAACAATAAAATTATTACTTAATTTACAAATTGAAATATTTAAATTTGAGTGAATATTGTAATTATTTTTTCCCTTCAGGGTTTGGTTGTCGGCGATCCGGATCCAGTCGCTTAAGTACGTCATACACATTTACATTACTTGTTTCACACCATCTACAAAGTCGTTATATGCATTCCAGTAATATAATTTACGATCAAAGTACAATTATAATGTCATGGACAGCTGAGAATTTATATTTCAAATATTTAATAGCACAAAATAACACAGTTATGCTATGTGATGTAAAAAACGGATTATGTCATTGCAGAAGGCGTGAAATCCATAGAAAATTACACACGAGCAATTAATTGCATATAAATTATTATTATTATTATTATTATTATTATTATTATAACTTTTAACGTTACTAGTAGGCAGACATATAGATTCATTTAATTTTTAAAAAGGGACAGGCAGCAACCGAATATTAGCAGTTACATACATATTCAAAGATAGCAAAATCAATGGACTAACAAATTTAAGTCGATATGTACAGCACCGCTGGGATATATAGGTATAGCCTGAACAGATAAAACCTTCATCCTTTATATACGTTAAAAATCAATATAGATAGTCCAGCAACATAGCAGTCTGTGTTCAAGCTATGCTAAAACGCATGAATTCAACATTTGAATTTTGCATCATTTTTACGCACTGCAAAATTATCCATCTGCGAGAGTGGCCAAAGGCTGCAGGTGGAAATACATAAATGTCCGTTATGTTCTGCCCCTGTTTAAAATATAATTCAGACGGTTTCGCTTCGGTAGGCAATGTTTTATATGTAGGTATGAGTCTGAGTCCTTCTGGTCACCTATGCAGTCAAATAAGCATCCAGAAGTTTTCTGGGCAGAAACCTTGTCATATTCCTTGGTTTTATAAAAACAATATAAGCCTTTAAGTGCAGTTTGATGACCACGTAATAGCGGATTCCTTAAGTACTGTAGGAATACAGAGAGCAAATAATAAGTAGGCCTAATAAATGTATAATGTACCACATATATTTTCACGATCCTAAATCATAATTGTGATTTATTTTTTAGCTAAATGAGGGTGGTGTATCTTACAAGATAAACTGAATTTTTTAAAATGTAAAAGAAGTTATCATTAATAAAGAAATAAAAGAAACCATCAGGTTTAAATCCTCTGACACGGAGCCCCGTTGCAAATGTAGGCAGAGAGCGCAAAGGAGCAACTTGCAGGCCAGGAGGGAAGCCGGAGAAGCTCCGAGGTCCGCTCCGCTCCTCCTCTGCCTGTCCGCCCTGCTACATTGGCTTTTATACTCTCAATCCCCTCCTCTTAATTGATTTTCTCATAATTAACTCAGTCTATCCATCGATTTCCCTTCGGCGACGTATCAGGGTTGATAGCCGCTAACACTCCTTCCTCCCGCGCAGGGCCCTATTATTATAATATTAAGCCTAGATGCTGCCGAAATAATATCGATCCCATTGAATTACAATTACACCATAACACTAAATACATTTACTCAGCCACAAGAGGGTACGGTATACATAAGACGTAAGGAACAAACGCTACTTATTTCGCTCATTATAAAGCTCCCTTCTACAAATATACCCGACATAACAAACAAGAGATAAATCAAAATTAAACTGAACCGGGACAAACTGACTCACTGCGTTACTTTGGGTTATTTTTTTAACAGAAACAATCGTTAATATTAATATCGTCTGTTAAGATCATTACTCAGTTACCCTTCGATTGTATGCTGATCATTCAATAGTATTATTTTACAATGTCACCCGTTATACCTATAATATACGCCACCAAGACGCTGACCATGAAAAGCGCTATTGTTATTTTTAACATCGTTGATTCGCCATTCCTTCTAGAAATATATCTTAAGACAATTTGGCTACATATATATTACTCCGTAAATAAAACTACAAAATTAGATCCTATATTAAACCCATCAGAACTCATCAGTTATTTTAATGTATCTTACATAAACCGTAACAAGAAATGATACGACAACGACAATAAAAACGAGCATGAAATATCACAGTTTTGCAAATGCTGCGATGTTGTGTGTGAGGATCTGATTATAACAGTGAGCACACCTGGCTGTAATGCTCAGCGCATGCATATTACGAGCTTCTATCCCACATAGCAAATCAAATATTCCCGCGATCCTCAGCCCCTAATACAGCATGCAGAGTATGCGCGAGACACAGCGCGATTCGCAGACACAGAGTGAGAGAAGAAGAAAGAGGGAGGGAGGGCTGTACAGCGTGAAAAGAGAATGGGTTGTCCCTTGAATTAATTTCTTTTCTAATCAATAGAAATTGGAAGAAAAAAATCCGTGCGCATGCAAGAAATCACTGAAGCTAGTATTTCTCTTTCCACCTCCCGCTCCCCTTTCCTTTTTCTCGTTTTTACATTGACAAGAGTGAAATAGTGTCCCTTGCCGAGGCAAGTCTTTGGGATCGGCATTTCTTTAACTAATAAAAAGATAAATGATTTAAGAATATCAGCAACTACCCAAGGAAAATATGCAGCGTAAAGAGTAACAGAGAGGGCAGAAGGGAGGAGGGGACAAGCGAAGAGGGGAGGGTAGCATATGCAGAGATAAGTTATCAATATGCAAAGTTGTACAGATTGTTTTTCTGGTTTTGTTTTGTTGGGGAAAATATTACCAGCGCTTCCATCGGTGAATGCCGCTATCTCCGCCATACGCGCAGGCTGCCGGACACGAGAGATGGAAAGAGCAAGATGGGGAAGAAGGAGAGATGGGATGTATGGGGGGGGGGGGGCAGATGTGTTTGTAGGGGGGTAGTGAAAGAGCGAGGATGGACAGAGGGAAAAGCAGGTGTTGTATGGGGGCGATGGTTGAAATTAGAGACAGCAGGTTGGAGGTGAAGGGGGTTTGGTTAGGTTAGGGGAATACGTGCGCAAGTATGGCAACACCCTAACCTTTCATCTCTCCGTGTCCCTCATTGTCCCTTTTCCATCTCCTCACTCTCCATCTCTCTCACACGCACGCTACGTGTGTCTCCGCTGTTTCCATGACGACATGTCGACTGGGCTGCTGCTGAGGAAAAAGGAAGCGCGTGCACGAGAAACTGGACGCGGGTGTGCAAAGGTGATTTAGTGGGGGGCAGCAGTGGACATTGATTAAAACACCCACTGCTACCTCGAGTCTGTGCTCCAGCAGCTAATATATTCTGCTCCTACCCGCTCTGCAACATTTCAGAACTTCCCAAGTCGTATCAAAAGGGTTATGAAGCCATTGCATATACATATATCATCTTAGACAATAATTATCCTATTTAAAAGACAGACGCGCCCGCTATAATAAATTAGTAGTAAATAAATTGTAAGTTCCTTCACGTAATTCGAGTGTCATATGGAAGCTGAACTTCACAAAAATCACTTCACATGAGCGCATTCATGTAGACACCCGCAGGTTAAAAAATGATATTCCGGAAATAAAAACTTGATATAAGCAGTTGCATTTATTGATCAAAATGATAATTAAATTGCTGAATGCCATCATATTTGCATAATTATAATATCATAAACATCCACAAAAAGCTTTGGGCCGCTCTGTAGGACGACCAAAACAGCAAGTTGAAGCATTTGGAATATTACCATGCACAACCTAATAAAGCTTCCTGTGTCAAAAACACCTATTGTTTCAAAACAAACCGCAGGCTTATGCATAGACGTTATAACGTCCATTTACGACTCCAGTGTTTTTCTAGCGGGAGGTAAAGACACATCAGAGCTTCGATCCGCTTTGTCACGATCCCTTTTTATCTTCCTCAGCCCTAGCCTGTCTGGTGGCTAGGGGCAGTTGCCCGCTCGTTTGCTCTCCTTTGTTGGCTGGTTTTGGACTTTTCATTATGGCTCCGCTAGTCCTCTGGCCAAAACGGGAACGGGGTGGCAGACATACAAAAATGCGCTGTCATAGTCCTCTTACAGGAGAAAAGTAGTTCAGGCTTCATATAATTCTCTATTCGGAAACATAGCCACTAATGTTAGGTGGTCGTTAACTATGTATTTGTAACGTAATCCTTTTGCAGTTTACTTTTGTATTGGTTTATAAGTGCTCTGTTATGTCTTATTTACTGCTACGTAATGTTCGACCTTTGGGCACCGTTAAAGGAGATCATTTTTGATAGGTACAGAAATATGGGACAGAAACCCTGTGTTCTTTTATTATACAACGTCTCATTTCTCTAGATGTAAGATAATATGGTTTACAATTAAAACATGAATAAGTAAACAAAACACAAACCGAAATAAATAGGCCCTACATGGAAAGCGTCACAGCGATATGCTTCAGCATGTATTGCTTTCAACACGGACTTAAGGACACAAACACAACACAGTTAGAAGGAGCACGCTCGAGGAAAATGGAAAATAATACTTTATATTGTCATCTTTTCTATCGGGTTTTGAATCGAGAAAAACTAGATTCATAGATGCACCGTTTACATGACAACAAGAATAGCAATAACACTGTAAAAAGAAATTGCGGTGCTGTATTGGATTCTTAATTGGACTTTTCCTGCAATGACTCTGTCTCCAGCCTGTTTTGCTGTGCTGTTTATGCCTGTGTTAAGTGTAGTTCCTTGATGATTAAATATTGATTCAGATCTGTGGATATTTAATGTATAATCAAGGAAAATCAAAGTTTGACAAAATAAACATTAATGAATCAATGAATCTTTTGGTTGGCCGACTAAAATAAATGCTACACTAAGCAAATGAGCAGAGAGACATTAGCGGCGTGCGGTTCTGTATAATGAGTCACCTGAACTGCATTTCGGGCATAGTTTGAAGATGGCGCCACTCATAGGTAAGGGTAGAATTGCCGGCATAACTTGCGGCCTCAAAGAGCACATGTCATGCAGAGACCAGCGAGTGTAAGAAAGCAAATCGGTCTACGGTGCAGGTAGGCAACCACAGATTCGATGAGCAGGAATTGGGTTAAGGCGCAGATTTCATGGCAGCAGGCTGAAAACTAAGAGTCACAGAGAAGATAATGGAGCAAGGGGGGGGCAAGTAGCAAGCTCGGGGCTATCAGTTAGAAGGCTAGTGACTTTGGTGGCAGGAACCAAGCTAATGGCCAAATGGAAGATACGGAGCTGATGGGGTGGCGCATTGCAGACTGCAAGCGAAAGCTGGGTGACAGCCTGCCTTTTATCCTCTCAAAAAGTGCAGACCAGAAATTAGCTAAAGGACTAGCAGCCTTCGAGATTTAAGGGCTCTCAGTTTCCACCGGGCTCATGGCCACACAAGAGCAGTAAGCCTGGTGGGCTAAGGCTCGATGCCGGAATCAGATCGTACAAAATCCGTAATGCACAGAACATTAGTGACAGACTCCTATGAAAAATAGATATCTTAAAATTTTGGGTGCTTCATTGATGAAATCAAATTGCAGGACTGTGTTTAGCGGCGCTAAGGGGATGTAGCCTATGTCAGGTATACAGCCTTGTGAAAACACGGAAAAGTTCCCGAGATAAATGTCGCCCTTCAGTGGATCCAATGCTCGATGGGTTAAATCGGTGTGTAATTTATCAGGGCGTCGAACGTATTGACAACCAGAGAGAATCAAAAGCACCTCTTTATAAATACATGGCTCCATCAATTTTCAGTAACATAAAAACATTGGAAAACGTGGCTCCCTTGCACGAAAAAATCGATAATTTGAAGAAAAACAGATTGATGTTTATGAACGTTAACATGATGCGATTAGTTGTCTGCAATGACTACAAATCCTATACAAGTCCTAATACATTTTGAGGGAATTCAATCAAATTATATTTTTGAGGTGTATTTTCCAATGGACCCGCTTGATATGTTCTTGTTTAAACCAAATACAAATTCATACGATTTTATTAGTTTCATACTATGATCAAAGTTAGAGAAGAAAAAGTGGCAAAAATGTTTTTTGTTCTAAATTGCAATTTTTTCCTTAGCCCATGGTTTGCTATTATTATTGATTATAATCTGTATGATCTGTAAATTCTGCTTGTCAGTTAAACACAATTTGATGCTTCTGTAATCAAAGGATTAAGGTAATAATTTCTAACGGCAAGTGCGGTAAAAAGGAAAGATTTATCAAAATGTAATCGAGTTTACTTCGTAGATGACAATCCGTAGCGGATTACTGAATGTTTTGGAATAAAATATGTTCTAATTGCACGTCTGTAGAAAACACAGTGATTGATCTCTTGTGCCCAGTAAAGGTCCGAATATACTGTTAAACCACTGTCTTACAATAACATCACAGAAGTCGCAATGTTCTCAGTTTACTGATAACAGCAACGGATGCATAACTGAAAGAACAGCGGAACCTAAACCAGAGGACGTCTCCGGTTTTTGCTTGAACGCACAGAACACTGTAGCCCCCCCCCCCCCAAAAAAAAGTCCAAATCGTAGGTCTATAAGTGATCATAACAACAGCAACAACAGTAATAATACTAATAATTATAATATTAATAATAACGATAATAACAATAACAATGCAACAAATAATAAAGTATCAAAAATAAGATTTCACAGGTGGAGCCTGCCACTCAGAAAATAATTTAACAACGCCAGAATAAAGTCATGTAATTGAGAATGACAGCGACACCGCGTGGCCTACATAGGAATAGGTCTACGCCATGAAACAGCGCTGAGTTGTTTTACGCAGCTGGAGATGATCTAAAAAAACGTCGGGCGAGGGATATTTAAAAAAAAATAAAAAAAAAAAAAAAAGACTCCGTGCATTCAGATTGAATAAGTCGTCGATGTTTTAATCATAATAGAGTTGTACATATGTACGTGTATTGCAAATGTGATGTCCCTAGTTGAGAGTAATTGAGAGGTCCGAATCAGGTCTTTCATGGCCAATACCAATAAATTCAGGATGAAGTAAAATTTCATCTTAGCAGCACCAGTAAGGGACACGTATGTCGTGGCGTTTTGTACTTTTAGGGACAAAAAGTACAAAATCAGCATCCCCGTGGTTCAAACAAGTGATTGCTTGTAATACAGCACAAATTAATGAAGCTGCTTTCTAAGGTGACAGTCACTTAATTTTGGAAAGTAGATTCCTTGGCAACGGTTACTGAGGAAAATTGCGCAAAAATGTCAGTCAAGCTTTTTTCCCAAGTGTTTAAAATGACCTTTATTGATATTATGAAAACTTATGACGAAATAGTGACTCATTAGTTTTTTTTTAGGAACAAAGTGGCTCATTCAGTGGCAGTAAGTGAGTAAGATGGAGTTGTAGATAGCATATCTTTTTGTGCTACGTCTGAAAGTTAGTCTTTGCCTTCATGGAGTTCCACAAATTCTATGAAATATAAGGCTGTTCATATATATTACACACATTTTTTAATAGCTGGTCATTCTTTACTTCCACATAGCTAAGTTATTAATAAAAACCCAACACAGAGAATGCATATTTGACTATGTATTTTATTTAGAAATTATTCTTGCTTTCAAACACATTAAATTAAGTTTTTATTAAAAAAAAAAACAACCAAGGTCACTGTTGCCATGCCCAAATCTGCTGGTTTTCAACAAATGCTCACCCGTAATATCCTAGATATTAAACTATCATTGGCTATTCTTAATCTCTCAAACTATGGTTCACAAGATATCAGAAATATTTACACATGTAATGTACATATGTCTGTCCTACACTTAACCATTCCCTGGTCCCAGGTAAATAAGAGCTCTGATCCAGATGACAATATCGACCTGCCCATAAAATTACCCTAATATGAGAAGACTCAGAAGGAGAGCAATGATCCAATGCAGGGAGAAATGTCCAGGCATTAGATCCATGGTCGTGCTCTACAGGTGACTGCGATCCAGGGCAGCCAACGGTACTCTGCTCATATAATCTGGAAACACGGCCACACTGATGGATTCACCGTCCTCTCACGTGCTCACAGAGTGGACACCACCTCTCACGGGCTCTGTACAATCTTGGGAGTCAGTTTAAACTGCTTGACTTATGCAAGAACATTGAGGCAGACAGAACCTCAGTTCACTTGGCGCAGCAGAAGCCCTTTTCGCCTGTGTGCCAAAGCCGGTTACCCCGCTGAGAGGCACTGGGTAGAAGGGCGTGCCAGAATACCAGACACACCCAAGGCCCCATTATCATCTGAACAGAGCTCACAAAAAGTACAGGTGGAAAAATCCCATTCTTCTCTTTTCAGTACTTTGGGCCTGAGCCAACCCCTCTCTGCCCCTGCTAGCAACATCAAAATGTCTCCATTTCCTTCTGCAATATTTATTTCTAGACCAAAATACTGATCCATCAGCTCATCCTTTCTACTAAATCCATGACAGGTAAAGACAAATACATCCTCCAAAATTATGGTAATTCATAGCAAAGCATGGCAGATCAGATCATAAGTGACACACTACTCAATGCTATTTTGACAGGTCATACACAAGTGTATAATTTATGCTGATCCAAATCTGCACATGCCGTCTCTTTACATTAGAGCATCATGGGGAAATCTGGCAGTGTATGTGAGACTGTTGGGGGCAGACAGCTGCCTTCCCACTGGTTTTCAGTGCAGTTCAGCCAAGAGCAGGCTGGTCTTAAAGAGAGAGGCTGCACTCTCTCATTCCCTCAATTCCATCATCATTTTAAGAAAGTCACCGTTTGTTGGCTTCGAGGCAGTCGCCATTACGGAGGCTGTGCCTTGGGGAGGGGGGGAGGAAGGAGTCACAAGCAGGTATCTGCCTTCCTGCCCCATCGTTCTGCACCCATGCTGGTTCATCAAGACCTGGAAAAAGTGATGAGGAGGGATAGCGTCAGGTGGGTCTGATAACCATGAATAACCAGCAGACTCATGGATGTAAGTTTTGAGGATTATTTCATTTTACTGGACACAAAGACGACAGCAGAAAAGGTTTAGATACCATCTTGCTGAGCAGCACTTTTCAGCTATATGCCTGCGACAGACTAAACTGAACAAGAATCCAGCCCCTTTTGTTTCTGATTGAGTCCAACAGCAGAGCTAAAACTCAGCCCTAACTGGGGGGGGGGGGCAATCAGTCACCACATGATCTACTTCTGGTGAAAATCAGTAACTAGTCAAATTGTAACTAGGACTGCAAGATTCCAAGACTCTCACTTCCCCTCAGCAGGATGGCAGACAATCCAGCTATAAAAGCATTTTAAATATTGTGTGTGTGTGTGTGTGTGCAGGTGCATGTGTGTGTAGGTGCATGAGCAATGCTGTAAAAACACTAGAGGGCAGAGGTCATTCCTTCTTCCCCAAGTATGGATCGCAAGTAACGCAAATCTGAATATATGTATCAAAGAATCAAATCTGTCAGCAACTACAGTGCTATTGGCGAATGTGCTTAAGTGAAAAACTTTTAGCCTCTTACTTTCTTCAGACCCTGACATCCCAAAACCTTTGCCACTACATAAAAACTCAACAGCTGACTGGGTCAGAGGGAAGCAGTTCATGGAGGCATTCATCAGTGCTTGTGTAAGATATTATGCATCATTTAACTTACCCACAAAACAGACAAAGGTGTAAAGGGTTAAGCACAAAATCCAAATGGACAAAGATAGTGTGTTAACATTGGCCTCCCACAAATACCAGCATACACACACAGACCAAAGACTGCAACAAAGCCCAAGCACAGAGCGCTCGCAGTCAATTACCTGATCCCAGTCCAGGAGGCCACCCAGCCCTGGCTCTCTAGAAGCAGCCTTCGGCCCTCTTCGTAATCATCCTGGTCCACACTGACCAGAAGCCGTACACCCTCGTGGCCTGCGGCTCTCTTCAGGGAATCGGTGATGAAGACACCTTTGAGCGCTTCCAGAAGCGCCCCGCTCAGGTAGTCGGCCCAGAAGGCGTCGAGGTTGGTCAACTCCGAGAACTTGATGTCACAGATAATGGATCCGAGGTCGCGGGCGCGCAGCACTGAACTGGCCCTGCTGAAGAGCTCGAACTGGCGTTCCAGGGGTTGCTGCTTGTCCGAGGACACGCCGCCTCGCAGCGCCGACTCGTGCTCCGAGTACTCGGCCCGCACGCGCAGCCGGATGTCTGTTCGGGCAGAGAGGGGGCAGGAGGAGGAGCAGGAAATACAGGTGGGGGAGGAGGAGGGACAGAGGCGAGAAGAAGGGTTAGGGTTGGTGGCAGCAGATGAGGGGAAGGTAAAGCACAGTAGAGGGTTACAGTACAGGAGAACCAGTTGGGGTGAGAGGTAAGGGAAAGGAAATAGTGAGGGAACAAAAAGAGGCCAAACAAAACAAACATGAATACCTGTACATTGAGATGATGCTGGCAAAGCCTGTCTACGGTAGATTAAAGTACGACTGTGGACAAACAGGCATAAAATGTTCTGGGGGAAATTGGGGCACGTGTGGTGGGTGACGGAAAAGAGAGGGTCTGAGGAACACGTAGACCAGAGTAGATGCACTGTAACGTCTTATACGAGCTAATATCCTCTGGAAAATGCGGGGGGGGGGGGGCATCATATGAGCACAAGTTGCAACCTCACCCAATGACACCAGTGCTTCGCAAGCAGCTAGGGCCCGTGAGCCTACCACCTTCCTTAAAGACAGTAGACACAAACATGAACAGGCACTCGGAGCAGTTATACGCCCATACAGATCTCATCCGAGTGCTTATGGACAGAGGGAGGGAGATTACATCCGATGAAAAGTCCCCACTGACTACCACAATTAATAAAACACCACTCCTGAACTCCAGATGGACGTCGAACACCGCGCGTCCCTTCAAACAGGATGCGAGCGCTTCCCCGCAGGTGGGCCGCGGCACCGGTGTTCATCTACTTGAGTGTGGGATCTCGTGCATGACACAGAAGCCCTACTATGGCTGGGGCACAAGAACAAAGAGGTGGGCAGGAGCCAACACAAAAACGGTTGGACTGGGGAAGAAAAGAAAACAACGATGAGAGAAGACTGATCGGATACTAAGCTCTGTTCACACTGAGGGCCAAGATGCACACGGTGTGGTGACTTTCCCAGTGAATTAGCAAATGAGTAAAACTTCTGTAATGAAAACCTCATCTGTAAAGATGCACTGGATGAAACTAACAGCCTCACTGTAGGTGCACTCTATTCCTCAAAGGGCCCTTACGAGTGTCTTATCCATGCATAGCAAGCGAGGGTTGACGTTTCTTGGAGGATACATACTGGAGAGTGGACAGCAGCGCTCATCTCGTCATGTGGACGGGCTCTCTTCAGACTTCACTGAAACAAAGATTCCCCTACATGGCACAGAGGCGTGCGCAAGGGGTTAAAGATAAAATAGGCAGGTTGGAGAGAGGGGGTTCAGAGAGGGTAGGAGTGCAGGGGGGGGGGGCAGAATACTTTAGAGTGAGAGGAGGAGGGTGAGGAAAGGCAGGAGGCAGAGTAATGAGGACGTGGCAAACAGGCCCAAAGCCATGAATCGCAATTTCAGAGCCTTCAGTTGGAAAAGAAAAGCCCAAATTTCCCATCTTTACAGCCAAAGGGAGAGCGGCACTTATTTTATTCAGACACAAGTCACAAACAGGCACAAGGTGATGGGCATTCGCCCTCGGACATGTTAACTTTTCGAAAGATGTGCAACAGGAAGAATTTTAATTGCATTAATCAATACACCTAGTTGTAAAAGGCATGGGACAAATAATTAAAGGGGAATACATATTAAATTACCCAGGACAATTAAGAAATTAAACATAAAAGAACTGTCAAAAGAAAATTAAAATCATAACAGGATGTACATAATTTTGGTCTTTAAAACTGGAAGAAAAAAAAACACAAAACCTTTGAAACACGAATGACTCAGTCTGATTTTAATGAAAGAGTCAAGTTCTTTGCCCCAAATTAACAAAAACATTTTTCTTATGGGCAGCATTTTGTCAACAGATTCCATGACTGATATCCTAGGAGAATTATTTGTGTGTTACACAGCCAATCATAACATTTTGGGGAAGGGTAGCAAAAACCCACTGGGAGCTACATACAAAGTACTTCTGCTGTGGAAATGTAAATGTTATATTTATAATTCAATTTTTACTCCCTAACATTTGGGAATGAGTGAAAGCCAAACACTGCCACTGTTCGCAGGTTCCCTGGCTTGAGATTTCAATACCAGGAGGGCTTTTCTCGCCCTTTTAAGCATTCAGATCTTGTTTGATTTGCTTCTCAAGGCCGTCAGCTGGAACTGTGAAAATGCCCTTATGTTTGCCCCATCTCCATGTCTGTTTGCAGTTTCACCCAGAGAAACATTAGCCATTTTTTCCCCACTTTCCCCAGCATTCAAGCCACTGCAGTGAAAAACCTGCCCCATGACTGAAAGAAACGGGCTCCCTGTTTGTTTCTTTTATGCATGTGGTGGGGGGGGTTACTGTTCCCAATCCACCGGACCCAAAACCGGCTCTCTTAAAGACAGGGGTGGGAGCAGACTCTCGGCACGCTGGCCAAGACAGCAGAAACCAGAAACATGACGGTAGCCCTGGGCAACAGCATGAGGAATGGTACAGAGGCAAGTAGGAGATGGGCTACACACCCTGCTGAGTAGAAATTTCTCACAAAAAAAAAAAAACAAAATTTAATCTTTGGCCCCATCAGCTTTGAATGTAACATTTTTCCTGGAGACAGCAGGTATGTACAAAATCGGGGTACAACCCAAAAGGTAACAAATTGCCACTGAAGGCCTTTGGCATGTAAAGCAACAAAGCGAGGTAACAGCTAGTTACAAAAAGTTTGCACATCCCATTTCTTGCACACTTACATTGTCAGGCTGTACAATATCTTACACATTTCTGTCCTGTTACAGCACCCTGAGTGGTTTGTTTTTCCCCCTCAGTGTAAAAAGCCTGTAATCACTCCAATCCACCACAGTTTTAAAGGTATTACAAAAAGGCCCAGGAAGGTCTTAAAAAATATTTCCCGTTCTCTAGGCAGGTTTAAAAGCTTTTCCCCCCTCACTATTTTTACACTGACTGCTTTTAGTATAGGAAGGGCTTCTTCAAAATAATCTCACAAGTAGTAATTTCCTTTAAAGGTCAATTGTTAGCTTGCACACAGAAAATGGATGCAATAGAAGATTTTTTGAGCCCCCCCCCCTCCCCGCCCACCCAAGAACACTTGACAGAACCAATGTCATTGCTGTTACTGTTGCTCCGACTCTTTTTGCAACCTTTAACATTCTCAAAGAGATAAAATGCACTGAATAATACCATTTCACTCTAAAAGGGGAGAGCTCTGGCGATTCCATCCAGCTCTCTTTGCTGCCCTCTAATGACCACGGCACGTTAGGCGGGGTCTGGCGGGTGGATGGATGGGGTAAAGAGAAACAGGAACCTGCATTTTGCTCTCGAAGGGAGTGGTTCATCATTCAGAGTAACATTTGCTTCAGTGCTGGATCACAGTGTGAATGAAATCAGAATGTAGTCCTCTCATCCTGAATGCAGTCAGGCTACAGGAGCCCCACGGCGCCATACAGACAGAACTGCTCATTCGGCGGGCTTGGAGTGGCACAAAAAACATTCACATCCAGAACTGTACATTTAGGGCACTGGTTTAGTAAAATACCTCTGCCCATCTTATCATGCATTGGACATTTTAGCTAGCTGTGCACAGAAATATGAAATAAATCCTGGCTGACATGAAGATGCTTGCCCTTTCACCAAATGGCCCTTCTAGTCACATGAGACTGGAGGGGACAGAGACTTTAGGTTTCATGCTAAGTAACCAGGCGTTACACCTGAAATTTGACCAAGTCAAAGTTGAACATGAACTTTAGTTGCAGGTGATTCATACTCACTGAAACCCATACATTATAGCATATTATACTGATCTGCACATAGATAGATACTGATCACACACAGCCTTGCCAGAGCAGTTCTGACTCCAAAGGTAAATCAGCTGATCACTAGTTGTCAATCAGGTGTCCATTAAGACCGCAGCTAGAGACATTTGTTTAGGTTTGGGCCTTGGAGCTGATCTTTAGTGTCAGCAGAACAATGTAGAACCAAGGAACATCCAAGGAGCGTTTGAGAAACACAAAGACTGGATGAGACCATGTCATTGTTGTACAGCTTCATCAAACAAGGACAGTGAGATGCAATAGACATGTAAAAAGGAACAACTCATCTTTCCTTTTATAAAAACAAGACCCAGTTTAGTTACTCCATTTAGCTTGACAGAATGCCAACAAAAGTACCGTTTGAGACGTCAGTTGATGTGGAGAGCTTCGACTCTATTGATCCGCTTTTCTGCCGAGCAGCAGAACGAGAGACTGAAAGAGCGAGACGGGCAGACAGATAACGGCATGCTGTCTGTTTGTCCGTCTCTCACTTTGTTCGGTTTGTTTGCTCAATTGTTTTTTGTGTTCGTTCTCTCGCTCTCATTGTGTCTGTGAGGACGACCAACTTGTGTTTCCCTGACATGAGTCAGTCTGTTTTGAACTGCGAACACAGAGAAAGGAGAGAAAAAGAGAAAGACAAGAGATTGGCTTTGGTTTTCACTCCGGTAGCGGTTTGTCAACACAAGCAGGCATGGTACAGACATATCTCCCCTTCCGGCCCTTTGCTTTACACTGATTTGTTGTTTTTTTCTAGAATGACCAATTTCCTTGAAAGTTGGCACATGCCATGAGGCAACCAATGAATCAAAATGCCACATTTAAAGCCTTCCAGTTAACCACTTAATGTTCATTTACATATTGGTTATCACTAAGGAATCTGAAGGTCAGAGACAGGAATAATTAGGATGAGGGGCTTAAACATCTGCCAAGCATGCAGATCAGCACAGATTGTTACCAAAGGTTATAGCAGGCAAAATGCATTCCTTCTAATTCCATAACAGTAAGAATATTACAATGCATCTGCATTGGAGACTGGGCTTAATTAATCATTGTCTCTTTCTTAAATAACTAACTGACAGTAGGTCAGTTTAACAATAAAAAATTCTACCAATTAGGCTGACACCTTTCCCATCACACATCCCAACTCTGGAGAAATACCACTCACATTCCAAATAAGTTAAATATGCCAAAGCATAAAGACAACATGCTTGAATCTGTATTGCATCATGCACCTGCGACGTAGCAAAGCACAGATTGATATGACTATCACCATTTACAAAGACCAGTCTTTCAGCTGAAATGAGACTGTAGTAGGGAAAAGACATGTACCAACTTTCAAAAAAATACCAAGGTCATCTAAAATTTCATGACCCAGGAGCTGCCTGAAAGCTGCAATTGCACACAGTAAAGAGGCCAGAGTTTGTTTTCCTAGATTATTCCAGTGGAGTCCAGTCCAGTCACTCAGGCTAAGGGTGAAATGCCCGCCACACCCTGCAACTCAATCCCCTCTCATGATGCTTTGGCATTTAGTGAGGAGACAATGGAACAGATTACACAACCCAAAAGACTAAAGGAAAAAAAGTCTCCTATAAATATACTATATAACACACACATTTGACACACTTAATGCAGACTGAAACTTGAACTAACTTAATTCTGTACACTGCTGCATTTATAACGGCAGAAATTAAATTTGACTGGCATTAAGAAAAAGTATTTTCATTTTGAGAATAACGGCACTGTAAGACTGTAATATATGAGCCAAGCAGACGTTTAAAATAATTATGGTATTTTAGATGATTAAAAAAACAATGGCCCCTTTACTGCTCGCAATTTAATCAGACTGCTTTTATGTCATAGTTCTCCTCCTTAAATGATCTGTAAAATAAGTCTGTTCAGTGAGTAACAAAACGAATGTGACAATTCTTTGGGAAACAGTTTAATTACTCCTAATAATTTTAGGAAGAATTATAGAACACACAAAGCCTTCTAGTTAAAATTATACTAAAGTGTTATTACAAAAGAAAACATTTTTTACCTCTAATCTCATGCACAGCTCACTGTGGGCACAGAGATCAGGTATGTGGGTTTAAGAATAGTTTATTTTAATTTTGTTGGGGCATTTTCCTCAGAACTGTTCAAGCAAAGGTTCCAGAAAAGATTCAAAGAAGCTTTAGAACACCATCAGCATTCGAGTCATTTAAAAATGAGAACTGGCAGAATACTGAGTCCAGTGTTAGGGAGGATTTCCACTTGTAATACAGGTTCCACAAGGGTTTTAGAGGATATGAGACATGTGGCATATTCAAATGCAATGTTTAAATTGCTGATAGCTAGAAGCTTTGTGACAGCACCAGAACCACATAGGTCAATTAAAAAATGTTCGGCACAATTCTGAAAGCAGTTTGGCACATTTTTGGAATTGAGTCAGGTACTGATTCTGAATGGTTCCGGCTCACGCTTGAAGCCTCTTATAAAAATGTTCTGAGAGGTATCTGAGGACATTCCTAGAACAGCTCTGGGAGGACATGAGTACAGTGGACTCTCTGGTCAATTCTGCAAAATGTAGAGGCCCACACCTCCGACAGAAACAGTGAGGATGGGCTGGGCTCTCTGAGGATCACTCTTAGCCAGAGAGGAAGGGCACAGAGAAGACTGGAGCACACTTTTAGAGCATTAGAGGGTAGGGGAGGTTTGTTGGAGCACAGGCATTGAACACAGAGCATGTGACAGCCCCCACACGGGACTTCTTTACCTTAGGCATCGGGCCGACCGTGAGAGAGTGCGAGTGAGCACACGCTGACCATACGGACAGAGAGACAGGACTGACTCACTGCAGTCTCTCTCTCTGTTTCCTACCCGATCTGAGTTTCATTCCTCAGTCAACCTGGTGGAATCAAATGCGAAGTCAAGACAGCACATTTTCATTGGACAAGAAACAACACTGCAGGGCACTTTCGGTCTGTTTGATCTGCTCCGTACTGGAGGGCTTTCTCAGTCTAACTTGTAAAATTATGTTTTACTTTTGTACTACGGAGGCCCTGCTGCATGAGACAAAATGTGTTGCGTAAGGCTATACGCAGACGAATGTCCGTAAAAGTTTAGAGGCTGCTTATAGCCTGATGAACACAGTAGGCTGAACACGATCTTCTACAAACTGTTGTATATATTTCTTTAGAAGTGAAATGTTGTAAACTCATAATATTTGGATGTAGGAGGAATATTCTCAGCTATTTATAAGATTGTTAACCATTACAGATATCTAAACAGTGCTCAAGCAGGTACAATTTAACAGAATTCAGACTTACTTGTCCCAGAGTTCCACAACTTTTGCTGGACCTAACCACTATGGATTGAAAATTCGGGCAGAACAGAACATCAGCACAGTCATGCTTTGCTTGTCTAAATCAGTGACAGAAGACCTACCGAAGGAGGCATTGTGGTAAAGTGGCTGAAGAAATAGAAATGGAGGGGAGGAATAAAGTGAAAAAGAATGACAGGACCAGCTGAGTTATTGCCATCGCAATACATCGATGAAGTGGTGAAGCACACTCAGCACAGATACACACACTCGCATACAGAGAGAAAGACAGTGTGATCACAGGGTCTGTACGACAAGGCCCCGCTATAGACTAAACCCTTCAAGTCCCTTGATCTAAAATTCATCCAAGTGGTCTGTGGATGTAGATGGCGCACACTTCATGCACTAATCATTCTCTCATCAATCAAGGGATTTCCGACAGTTTACCTATTGATAGATGTTTGTCTAGGGAAGGTCTCTCACTCTCTCTCTCATAATAATCACAACCAGGGCATGGGACACAGGTGAAGTTCTAATGGAGATGCAGCAGTGACACTACGTAAGGGCGGGGTTCCCGTTTGCACAGCGGTCACTCTCACAACAGAGCATACAGCAGGTTTCTTTTGTATGCTGCTTTAAGGACACTCATGGCGTTTTTTTACTCTAATATGATGTAGTGACTGTTGGGTGCATGGGTACTTTACAGATCTCATAGAATTTATTTCAAGATTTTAATTCTGCACACTGTCTATACTATAAGTTTTATATTTTTAGATACCATGACAGAGATACTGTCGATTGACTAAGGCTTTTCTCTAAAGGAAAATATTAACATTTACATCCAGGTTTCGCCATCAGTTTTGTATACATGATGCTGCAAGTGAGAACCACTCTGGAGAGAGCAGAAATAAATGTCAAACAGCCATGAAATACACAGGAATTTCCTTTACAAATCAGACATCAGATGCCTGCTGTAAGCTGTGTGAGACACAGACTGAATCATACTGCTGTGCAGCAAGTATCGCTATTGTTCCAAAAATATTTTTGCCAAGTTTAGAAACAATTAACATTAAATAAAAGCTGTGGCTTCTGTTTGTTTGAGGAATCCCTCTCCTTAATCATAAAATTCCACAGATCAGGGGTGATTTAAGAACTATGACAACCATTGGCCATTCTTCCTGATGAGAAATTCACACTCCACTGCTGATTCCTGAATGCTCCATGAATTCAAAGCTCTCAGCAAAAAAGACAGCAAACTGCATGATTATAATGCGACTTACTATTAGATCTTAACTGGGCTTTTTCTGCAAATTCTCTATATTGTATACATTAACAAAATACAAAAATCCATCTGATCCAGATCTTAATTAAAATAAGCCACAAGCAAATTGCAGATTGGCTGGATTCCATTACCCCCCCAAACATTAAGCACAAGAGAATGCAGCTTGTGCTTCTAATGCTCTGTAGCCTTAGTGAGGTCTTGTATAGAGCCAAAGCTTCACGATGACCTGAGGAGTGTTTCAGCATAGTACCCGGTAATGGCATCAGCTCTTAAAATCAAAGAGTAACATGCACTAACAAGCCCTTTAATTTTTAGTAGAATCCCATTGGTCAATGAAAATGACTTCATTTTCCACCTCCTAAACAAGCACAGATAGATGTTTACAGGTAGTTTATAGGTCTTCCATCTCAGGCTTCTCGGAGCAATTAGATGCACAAATAATCACAACACCTCACAGGCAGAAAGCAGCTGACACACACTTTGATAAGAACCCACTGTATGCTAGAATTGTGGTGGTGGTTCTTAAAATGTCACGTTAAATGAAGTCAAACTGACTTAATGGCACATACTGAAACATGCCTCCCTGAGTTGTTAAAACATGCGGGGGTGCGGGTGGAGAACACAAAAGAAAGGAACTAGCCACTGCTAAATAAAAAGCGTAGCGACATTTCTTAAGTCATCCCAAGACACTTGGAGACCAGAGGGAACAAAAGGACACGCGTCTGTCCAAACATACCAAACAGGTTCAAAGATGCTGCATCAAACAATAAGGAGATTATTTTCACCCCAACCCCAATGTAAGGGCCTTGGCAGAGGAGTCTGAAAGCTGGATGATTCAGAACAGTGGAAAAGCTATGCACCAGCAAGTAAGTGTTTAAAAAAATCTGTGCTGTTGATAGAGTGGATGGCACTTATGTGATTCACGGCATGGGAAGACGGACAGAGTACAGGTAAGAGAATTTCAAATTCACAAATGCTGAGAGAGAGACCCATACTCACTCAGAGAAATGAGCAGTGAGAGAGAGAACAATGAGGCGCTCTTACCGCAGGTGATTTTCTCTTGTACAGGCTGTGGTGCAGGGAGGGCTTCTGACAATTCTGCCACCCTCTGTTGGGGAGTCACATTTGCACGCCGGGTACCACGGCCACGCTTCCGGCGAGCAGAAGAGCTGGTCTGTCTGGATGGATCGACACCTAATACACACAAAAATCAGATAGACTGACATTTCAGAAAGTGGGGATGCAGGGTGCTTTAATGTAAACCGAAATAAGACGTTCAGCACATACGCACAGACACAGAGAACGGAAACAAGCAAATCCTGGTATGATTTCCACAAACCACAATGGTGTGCCTCATGATGCTGACCTGCCCTCCACTGCTGCGACGAGTAGTCTTGTGAATAGTTTGTCTGTCTGTAGCTGTTGATCAGTTCGACACAGCTAACTTCCCTTTGGTCTTCAGCCAAGAACTCCACATTATGACGCTCTGGTGACACTGGAAAACAGAACAGTCAGCAGAATACTGTTAAGTGGTTTAAAGATCATTTTGGCAAATCCTACATGTGACCCATGCTTTGCTTATTCTGATTTCTTCGAATGCCAATGTACGCATGCTTTACGCAAATGTACTAATACGAATAGCATCATCACCATTTCAGTTAGACAGGAACTAGATCTAAGAGATACTAGATCAGGAATCAAGCAATTAAATGTTAAGTGTGCTCTACATGATGAAATTCTTCTTTTGTTCACTCCAGATAGGGCTGGGAGATGTCATATCGCTATTAAATCGCTCATGCACAATAATCACCGGGGCTTCAGATGGCAGGTAGAAGATTTGGCTGGACACCAGCTTTTCGGTGCTATACAGACGTTTATTTACGCCTCAACAATTTGTTAACCAGGTTAGAAGTACGGGTAAAATATACGTACCAAGATACGTTTTGAGACACCCGAAAATTAGTAATCTGTATAAGCATGGCGTATCTTTATGTTTATTAAATTTGGTTACTGGAGCACACTACATAATACTGCTCTGGTATACTGTGCGGTGAAGAAAGGAACAGGGACGTCACAACATCTTTCAAAAGAGGAGATCATGTGTATAAACAAGGTAAGACACTGCTGGTGTGGCACTATTTTTTACAGTTTAAATTGTGACATTTATTAAACATAAGGATATGTTGAATTTTACATTTACAGCATTTGGCAGATACTCTTAGGTAGAGCAACTTGCATACGTGCTTAGAAGTCTCATCGCTGAATACATTCTGATACTCCTTCAAGAGAACCCAGCTAAGAATGCTACCACTCTAAAAAACTCTGTTGCCAGGTAATATAATTTCTTTGTAAAATAAAATAAAAGTATAATCCTGGAAGTGCTAATCCAAGGACATCCGAAAGACATAGGTTTTTAATCATTGTTTGAAGGCACCCAATGACGCAGCTGTCTAGACATATAGGAGTAGTTCATTCCACCACATAAGTGCCAAAGCAGAGAAGAGCCTAGGTGCATGTCTTCCTTGTGCCTTGAGCGATGGTGGGACCAGTCGAGCGGTGCTGGAGGATCGGAGAGAATGTGGTGCCGTGCTGGGTGAGATAAGCACTGGTCCATTTTTGGCTTTGTAGCTGAGCATTAATGTTTTGAATCTGATGTGGGCAGCTATAGGAAGCATGGAAAAAGCATAACAATGCTGTCGTGGGAGAAATTGGGAAGGTTGAAAATGAGTCAGGCAGTTGCATTCTGGATCAGTTGTAGAGGACGAATGGCGCTCAGAGGCAGACCTGCTAGGAGTGAGTTATACTAGTCTATTCTGGAAATGACAATAGACTGGACAAGTACCTGAGTGGCCTGTGTGGAAAGAAATGGACAAACCCTTCTGATGTTGAAAAGAATAAATCGACATGAGTGGGAAAGATTAGCTTATTACTAATTTTCGGGCATCATAAAATGCCTCATTAATATCTTAGCTGTACTACTAATCTGCTTAAATTGTGGACCTAAATAAACATCATTATAATACCAGAAATCTGGCATCTGGCTAAATGTTTTAGCTGTCATCTTAAGTCCTGGTGATTATCACATTTGTGATATAATATCTATATGATATTGCTCAGCTTAAACTCCAGATGTTGCACACAAAAAAAAACACTAAACACAGTGACACATTCAAGAAATTCTTTAAGTGATTTTGTAATTGTGCAAGGTTCAGAAAGCAGAGCTATTCTAATCATAGTCCTCAGGGACAGAGCACTGCTGGTTTCCCAGCCTTCCTTTACCTGTGAGCCAGGTGTGAAGCCTCTGACCAATCAGAGCCAGTAATTATAACCCTAACTACCTGAGAGAACTAGGCCTAGTTTTGTAATCAATGGCCAGATTTGAATGATTGGGTCATAAAGTCTACTTATATAAATGTAGTTGGTATAGCATAAATAAGCTAAAGTACAGTAGAGTAAATGTATATGATGTACTGTACAAATTGCATGAGCTATACTTTACTTTTATAGGAGTGGCAGCACAGCCGGTTTGTTTACAGCAACATCACCACAAACGCGTGAGTAATGCGACATTACTAGGTGATAGGAATTTTTCAGCTCCATTATAACCTTGTGGGACCACCGTCGTAAATGCGTTCTGCCGTTGACCAAAACGTCATTTTGCTGCGCATAACTGTATACTAAATTTAATAAAGACATGGCATAGACATTTGCCACACACTAAAATTGCTTATCTGTAAGAGCTGTATTAAAGTACAATTCCTCATGGTCGAGCCCTTTAAAACGCATCTCACCTGTCCTCCTTTTCTTGCGGGATACAAACGGAAGAAGATCGTGCCGCGTCAAGACTCGAAGAAGTTGCAACAGAGGCTCCAAGTTCCCTTCGCTCACATACCCACGCCTCTCCAGCTCCAGGAGCAGCTCTAAGCCGCTTTTGGGTCTGTGTCGTGATTCTGAAGGACACGGGGCCGAGCGAGGCTCTACCCGACGCCAGGCCTCCAGAAGCCTGTGACTAGGCGACTCTTCATCGGAAATATCGGGGGTCCAGTCCGCCGGATCTAGGGGGTGCTTTCCAGGGTACGTTTCTTCCAGCAAGAAGGACAGCACTTCGACGTCAGTCTCCGTCAACTGGGAACCAACAACTTCGAAGATTTCGTGAAGGGACAGCATTCCGTAATAACTCAGGCACTCGGTCTCTTCCCAATACAAAGAGTACCTCTGTCTCCCAACTGCGGCCATATTTGACTTCTCCTGACAAGTAGGCGATAAGTGTGGGTGCGTCTAAATGTAGACCAAAACAAAGCAAAGTAAGTGCACTGCAGTGTAAACGTGTGGACAAGAGCCGCTACCCAATACGGAAAGACTAATTCGCCGAGCTATTTATACGAGTTTGTCTCCGAAATACGAAATGTAACTTTTAGCAGCGAAGTCGGCTATTGGCGAGATTAAATCAGAAAATAGTACATTTGCACGCCCTCGCAGTCGTCGAACAGAGAAGCAGTTCGTAAACATCACGTGATTACGTTACGTAATGCCATGTTTTTCCTCCCCCCAGTAGTTCCGCTCAGACAGTTAACCAATAATATTCCGGTACTTCACTCTAGTTAGCTAACCGTTTCATGCAAGTATAACTGGATAAATATTATAGTTAAAAGCAAACGCAGTAGGCCGATATCCTCCACTCCATTCCTGCTGTAGGCCTAAAGCTAACAGTTAGTCACGTCACCGCTCGTCGGCTACACGCCCCGCAATGTTCTCGAACATACCACAGACCCAGGCCCAACGACACTAACTTTCCGAAGGTAGTATTTAAATAAATCAAAATCATCAGAATTTACATTAGTTTAACTGTACCTTATCTGAAAATGGAAATGTCACCCCCTTAAAACGTCGGCTTACATTACATAAGGTTTATTTGCCTGGATAATTCGGTATATGTTAGCAGCTTTTTCATTGTATATAAAATAAACTATGCACAATATCTTTTAAAGTAAACATATTAATAAAAAAATAATACAGTGGTATTTAAAATGTTATCACCCTGCGACAACTGAACGATCTAGCTAGCCAGGTTAGCTAGCCGTTAAAATTGAAAACACAAGTGTTTCATCAGCATACAAGTGTAAACTATAAAAGTGTAACATTTTACCGCTACGCCTGGTAACATCTGTATATTTGACACAACAACGTGTTGTATACCAACCTTGGTTATCTAAGCCGAACAAACGAGTACGAGCTCTGCAGCTGTAGTGCTCCCTCAAGCTCCCCCAGACGCAGAGATACCGAAGGTGGTGACGATCCACCAATCAGGAGACTCCGCTGTGCTGTCTCGAGTCCCTCACGCGCTATACTGCAAGTATACCGCATTGAAGCACACGGAGAAGAATTGATTTGGATGATTTTATCTTATATGGAAAATTGGAATAAATTGGATCAGTTAGGAAAAGTGTTGTTAAATAGATAGGGGATAATCAACTAATTATTTTGTCTCTAGAAGCAGGTAGCCCCGTTTGAAATTAGATTATTGCGGCAGCTTTTCCTATAAACACATTTTACTCAATTTGTACAATCAGTGTATTTTTTATAATAATTTGGTATATGAGATCGTCTTTGCCTGTACTGTGTGTTTTACTTATATTTTGTGCTTGGTGGATTGAAACACATGCAATCTATTTGGCAAAAATGAGGAAAATATTTTATTGTTCAAACAGTTGAAACCGGGCAATAAATAGTGTCACAAGTTAATAACTTCAGTGAGAATGCATTCATTATAAGATGCATTCCTAATGTATGAAACCTCACACTGCCTAAATGAATCCATTTTAAATTTATTAATTTCTTGCCATGATTATTAATGCAAATACATGGATTTTCGCAAAATGCTACATTACATGTCACCACTAGATGGAGGTATATTTACAGAATTAGATGTTTATTCAAATCACTGACACTATTACAGAAAAACGGATCTCTGATTAATAAAACCGTTAATGCGATTTATTTGTTGTATGTGAAATGCTCCATTTTTAAATACAATTTCATTATTGCACTACAAGTAAATGAACGTAAGTTTTTTCAGAAGAATCTTATAATGCATTTTTAACATAACTACTTTCCTGCTCGTTAATATAATAGCCTACCTGTTTAAAGTCTACACAAAGATCAATATCTAGTTAGCCAGAGCTCTGACAATTATATTGAAAATAAAATTGAAAAAGAATTGTTTGAATTGCATGTTTCTGCCATATAACAGCTGTATACATAGTAACAGGTACCACAGCATCCAGACTTCAGTCTATCTCTGGGCTGTAGCAGTCTTGGAGCCACTACCGGTCACAATTCAGAGGAACCAATCCAAATGCCTTTAGGGTGAGATGCACATTAATACAGGGAGATACTCAACACAGCGCTGAAGTAGTAATTATACCCACAGTACTGCTGGTATGAAGCCGCAGAGCCACCGTCCTATTGAGCCACCTTGCCGCTCCATCTGACTGAGTACTTTATACAGGCATCTGATTATAGCATTCTTTGTCGTCTTCTTCTTGTGGGAATTTCGGTGTCCCCCACAAGATATGGGACAGGGTGAGCTGTCCTAGCAGCAGAGAAATGTGAGGTGGACAGAAAATGCACGAGTGTCACATAACAAGCCTGTATGTTTGCATCAAAACGGTTAATACTGAGTTTTGCGCACTCCTAATCCACACTCCTAATCAGCTGCGTACACACTAATCTCAGCGTACACAGCAGTTGCACAATGAAAGTGAAACACTAGCCAATAGCGTTTATCATTTCACACCTACAATCAACTCCAGAATCATTGACACCCTTTGTGAAAATAAGCTAAAATTAATATATAAAAAGAACTACATGTGCAATAGGTGATTTGTTGGGGTAAAATGAGTGGGTAAGCATTTTGCTTTTATTTTCAAACAGATATTTGGAACAAAATAACGTTTAACCCCAAGACTAATTTTTATTCAAAATGCAGAGGAGGTGGGTGTGGTGGCTCAGTGTTGATTTCTAAAGAGTAAAACCCCAAAATGTAGTAAAACACTGCAGTTGTGAAACTGATCGCTGTGCTCCTCTTTGCCTCTTAGGATCCTCCTGACTGAACTTTGGGGTTACATACAGATGCGTCCCCTTCCTCACAAATTTTCAACAGCTCCATGCTTTTCAGACACCTTTACTATGGCCCTAATTGTACTCAATGGTGATTTCAACTGACTACCAATTTCTTTGTTGCAGTTTTGCAATATATGCCGTTCAACAGCTTTTTTCCTTATTTGAGTTGAGTGTTCTTTGCCTTTACTCATGTTGATGGATGGCAAAAAGATTTTAGCTGTATGTTACCTCATGTTTATAACCAAGTGAAAGAGGAAACGGTCATAGACAACAATAAAGTTACTAGACACTAAACGTAATATCAAGAAACATTTTTTCCCCTAAAGATGCAAATTCCTTTGGTTTTACTTAGTTTTCTTCAAGGGTGCCAATAATTTTGCCACATAAGTTTTTTGACAGAATGAACTATTCCGAAGATAAAACAACACTTTTGCAGGAATAATTTTTAGAGACAGGGCAAGCAGCTCAGACATTTTGGAGGAGCTCACAGTGGAGCCGCTGCTCCTCCAGATAAAAAAAGAGCCAAATGTGGTAGTTTGGGCATCTATCTAGGATACCTCCTGGACAGCTCCCTAGGCAAGTGTTTCCAGTATGTCCAGCCGAGAAGAGGCCCCAGGGCAGACCCAGGACACGCCGGAGAGATTATATCTATTGGTTGGCCTGGAAACGCCTTGGTATTCCCCCGGGGGAGGTGGCTGGTGAGAGGGAGGTCTGGGCATCCCTGTTTAGACTGCTGCCCCGGCAACCTGACCCCAGATAAGCGATGGAAAATGGATGGATGGATGGAAGGATGAGTAGTTAGCAATTTCTTCAAACATTTAAAATAAAATTGAATCATTATATGTATTATCTATATTACATTCATGTTTTTTTCTCACTTTCGTGTGGGGAACCAATATTTCTGCAGTTGACTGTATACATGCACGGCCTGGTGGCTAATCTTCACGGAAGGACAGACTACATCCAACAGCAGTAACTGTGAACGCACGAGCAAGCTGTCTGAAAGGGACGTCCGGGTCTTAACCCAGATTGTATCCAAAAAACATAAAACCAAAGCTGCCCAACTTAATGCACGCTGTGGCCTCACAACACACATGACAATGAAACTTGAAAATAAAATGCTTAACAAATATACAGTGAATCTTATCCCAGCAAGCACAGGGTAACAGATATCCTTAGAAGGTGTGCCAGTGCGAGAGCTTCTTTAGCAAGGATCCTCTATTCGTGAATATACGGTATTCTTCTAAACTTCCGCTCCACTCTCATCTCTTCCACGTCGTACATCCGCCAAAATACCGGACATTTTCGGCGTTGGGTAGAAGTGTAAGTATTAGTTGTAATAAGCTTGTTTGTCATAGGATATATTTTTACAAGATTTAAATTCGAGATTTGTTTTATTGAGGTATGTTTATACTGTACGCGACTGAGTGGATTTCCCAAATTAAAAAGCAAGCCAGAGGCGTTAATGTCCTAATATTTTTTGTTGATGGTCATCCAGCATATTTTCAAGATTTATCTCACCCCAAATCAACAAACAGTTTCGGTCGCATATAAAATAAAACACCCGAGTAAGTTGAGTCGGGTAGTTTTTTAAAATCTGTTTGTAACCGTTTCTGTTTTATGTTATATCCGGCTTAAACAGCTGGTTGTGTTCGTTTCCCCCACACCTGTTTATAATAATAGCATCTAAAAAATGAAACTGTTACGTGATGTGATCAAGGCTTCACCACAGCGCTGAAAACCCATAATATTAGCTGTACAAGTTAATTTTTACAAAATACTACAATGAAACTTATTTGTGTACTGTGATTTGTAGCAAGGCATTCTTCGCGTTATTCCATCAGTGGAGACGGAGACGGAGATTTGCGGGTGGAGATGGACGCGAAGGCAGGGGATCCCTTCAGCATGGAGCCTGGAGAGCCGTCTGCGGCGGGACTGGTCGGGAAGTTAGTGATCTAAATAAATAATGTCAGATTTTTATGTTTTGGGTACAGTTTTGCACAGTGTAATGCCAGCACGGTTTCTGCACGTTTTGCCTTTGAGATGGTGTTGCTAAGGGTTTGTCCGTGTGGAGCAGGCTGTGGTTCACCAGAGGCATCTCCGGCGGTGTCGCCAAGGAGTGGTTCGAGCGGCGGCGCCTTGCCATGAGACCCTGGGTGTCCTTCGTTGACCAGCGGAAGTTCTCCAAGCCACGCAACTTCGGGGAGCTGTGCCAGCGGGTGGTGCGAAACCTTGACACCTACCATAGCAACTACATTTTTATCTTCCTGGGCCTCATCCTCTACTGCATGTAAGCACCCCTTGTCTAAATTACACACAGGTCAACTTAACAGAAGTGAAAGCGGGGAGTTGGGTGAAGGGAAACGTATGTAAACTGTGAGCCAAAAAACTCATTTGGCTCATATCTTTTGATTTTTCTTATTATTTTATTACAATATAATGCCTGCAATTAAACACACCGGCAAAAAAACAACAATCTAATAATGTCTATAACTCCCCGATGCAGCGACCCTGATGTCTTGCTGACGCGCCTTACAAAATGTGTAACTTTAGCCCAGTTTTGATTTCATGATACAATCATACTGAAGTCTAAACTGATTTGAAAACTTTGACAAATACAAAACTCAAAAATTCAAAACACATTGACTTGTCCCAGCCATTTTGAGCATCACTGACACTAGTGTTGCAAACACCTTTGTTGTATTTGTTTATAACCCAGAAATAAATACAAGGAGGCTAAGGAAGATGGCATATACACTATATAGACAAAAGTATTGGGACACACCTCGTAATCATTTAATTCAGGTGTTTCAGTCAGAACCATTGCCACAGGCGTATAAAATTAAGCACCTAGCCATGCAGTCAGGTTTACAAATTTTTATGAAGGAATGACTCGTTCTGAAGAGTTCAGTGTGGTACAATCATATCAAATGGTATCATCATAGGATGCCACCTATTCAATAAGTCAGGTCATGAAATTTCCCTGTTATTCTGTGGTCAACCGTAAATGGCATTATTGCAAAGTGGAATGGTAGTGCCCTGACCTAAACCTCATTGAACAACTTTGGGATGAACTAGAATGGAGATTGTGAGCCAGGCCTTCATGTCCAGCATCAATGCCAGACCTTCAAATGGATGAATGGGCAAAAATTCCCACAGACACACTCCAAAATCTTGTGGAAAACCTTCCCAGAAGAGTGGAAGCTCTTATAGCTGCAAACGGGGAACCAAATTCATATTGATGCCTTTGGATTTGGAATGTGATGTTATCAAAGGTCCTGTAGGTAAGCCTTTGCAGCTTACTGATGTTGAAGTAAAAAAAAAAATGTTTGGTTTAAGTGCATCACAACCATGAGGTGGAAACCATGAGATGGAAAGGCAAGATCCCATGAGTTTCGTGGGTGAAATGTGAGACTTGACACCTATGATGTCAATTTGCTGGTGTTACTCTGTACTGGCTCTTTGTACCTGCACTGCGTTCATTTTCCTTATCTGCTGCACCCTTTGACAGGAGCACCAGTGGATCAACAACCGGCTTCTCCAGTATTTCAGCTTTAAAACTCGCAGTACCCATGAACTAATTAGTTTCCATTAAAGTTTACCATGTGCTTTTACAGCAGCCTGGGAGATAGATGGAAGAATTCTTAGAAACCTTAATTATCTAGTTGTGTTTTATCTTAAATTTGATGCTTTAAATTCCCTAGGAATGTTTGGCAGGCTTAAGGATAATTGTCTAAGTAATCTCTGTGTTTTGTTGTCATTATTAATACCGTTATTGTTTGTACAAATCTATGTCTGACTAATTATTATAACTACAATTGAATTATTGCTTTTTCATTTGATGGAGATGTTGCACTTTCAAACACTTGAACAAACTTTTTTTGGTTCAATTTAAAGATGGGGGCTCAGTATTTTAGGTTGCCTGTAATCAGAAAGTCGCTGTTTCAAATCTCAAAGTCGGGAGAGTGATTTCTTCGGGTCCGTGAGCAAGGCCCATAGTCCTAGGTGTCAAAGGGACTGGCTGGCCCTGTGTTCTCAATTGTATCTCGCTTTAGACAAAACCGTCTGTGAAATTGTAAGTATGAAAAAGAAAGACAACCAGGTTCATCTAGAACAACATTCATTTTTCCATGGAATTGATTATATATCCAGAGGATGTCAGATTATGGTCAGTGTCTAACATATAAGTTAGTTAATGTTAGTTTGTTAACCTACCTAGTAGTATGAATGAAAACATATATGGCATTAGGAAAACAAGTGTGCCAAGAGGATCCATTTTATTTGTGACTGTTCTGTTGGATCTGAAATATATGGCATTTTCAGTTATGATATAGAGAATATGCCTTTAATGAAGTGAGTAAACTGAAAACATTCATTCCTTTGCTCAGTGTTTGTGTGTTGGTGAGTCTGAAAAGAGGGTAAGTCTGTTCCTCTCCCCCTTTCAGAATCAGCTCTCCCATGCTTCTCATCGCCCTGGCTGTGTTTCTCGGTGCCTTCTACATCATCCACCTTAAGTCACTTGAATCCAAGTTGGTTGTGTTCGGTGAGTGGAGGCTCTTGCGCATTCTTCCAAAAACCATATCGGACAGTGTGCCTTTCTGGGTGGACTTGCAAGACGTGAGTTCATGGAGCTGAGTGGAGTGTCTCTCACCACTCAGCTACTTTTCAAGTTCAATTCTTGAAAGAATAAGTGTGGTTGATGGGTATTAATGTTGGTACATGGGTATTTCTGGTTTCCATGGTGCTGGAGGCGGTACACCTGCCCATTTGGCGAGGTTGTCAGCTTCTGATTGGGTAATGAAATTCAGCGAGGAGGCAGGACGTTTTGAATGGCAGTGTGAATTCTCAAGGTTTTGAGGGAGCTGATTTCACTAGGCTAAAGTTACATCTGACCTGCTACGTTTACATTTAAAAATGCAAACATTAGTATCTGTTACTGCCTTTCATCCGCACTTCAGCCCCCAAAAACGAAGACTTTTGGAAACGCCCTCCCAGCTGTATACTTCTTAAAACTCCATTTTAGGGTTGCAGTGTGAATGAGTGTCAAAACATACTTTTGAAAATGAAGACCTAGGGTCTCCAACTTGGATCCTGGAGAGCTACTATCCAGTAGGTTTTCTATTCTGCCTGGCATCTGATGAGCCACACCTGCTCCTGGTATTTACCTGAGAACAGGTGTGGCTCATCAGAAGCCAGGTAGGATAAAAACCCTATTGAACAGTAGGTCTCCAGGACCTAAGTTGGAGACCACTGAGGTAGACTCTAAAAGCGCCCTAATTGATCCTTACTCATCTTGTAGCCCACTCCTGATTTGACCCCCTCGTTGTGTGATTGGTCACCTGGTGACCCTACACTGAAGTAAGCAGTATTCCAAAATGGTATTCCTGTTGCTGACTAGTATCCAGCTAAATAGCATGCTACACAGTGTGCATATTTGCTGGTGCATATTTGCCCAAAAAGAAACATTTTCCTTTTCTTAATTTCTCTTAAAAAATGTACAGAGAACAAAAACTTACACAATTGAAAAATTCAGCTATACACACAAGTGTAACAAAAAGGGGATTAACAAAAAAGAGACACAAACCAAACATGATGGAAAAAGTTATAAAACAAAATGTAAATAAATAGAGGAAATTCACGTCTAATGAATTTCTTCAATTCTAAATGATCTCCTAATTCTAACTGTTTGAAACTCTTTGGAGCTTGATAATGTAAGTAAAATGTGATTCTGCTGTGAAAACAGACTGGTTGCCCCAGCCTTGGGCTTCCTGAGCATGTGAGTATTCAGTGTGAACCCTTTTCTCAGGACGCGAAATAACTGGAGCTCACCAGCTGAGCCTGGCGGGAGCCGTCAGCTTCCCCGTGTTCTGGCTGGCCGGAGCTGGCGCTGCAGTCTTTTGGGTGCTGGGTAAGTCTCATCATGATTTTCATTTTCCTCCAGTTTTTCCTTTGATATGGGATTTTCTATATGCATTATGCGTTGGCCAAAATACTTTTTAGGGTCATTTTCAAATTATACTGTATTTTTATACTTATGGGACTGATTCCTTTGTCTTTGAGCTTCGAGCTGTCAGTTTGTCAACTTTGGTAATTACCAAAGTTCTTGTATTGACATTTCCTTCAAATACTATAATTCTATTTGCAGGTAAAAGTTTATTATTCATTGTTCACTTTGTGTTAGGGCATTGTGGATCTCAATATCCTGAATATCCTCAATATCCAAACAGTCTGGACTGTTTGAGCAAGCAGTTGTATCTGCGTTCCTATCCTGTAGGGTGCACTGTGCTCACATTCTTCTGTCACACAGGGGCAACGCTTGCTGTGATTGGGTCGCACGCAGCCTTTCGTGAGCTGGACGGAGCTGACATGGAGGAGCTCATCATGGAACCAGTTTAACGTCTGACACGTTACCTATATCTTTTCATATCCCAAATATCTCTTTTTATTGTCAATGTGACTGTTTCTCTTAAGGAGTCTTTATAATGAGGACTTCAGCAATTAGGCTTTGAGACTGATGCTTATGTCCCTATGAAAAGAATGATTTAAGTGAAACAAGTTGAGTGTTTTGTGGGATATAAATAAATATATATATACCTTGTGTAAATCTGTACTTTCTCATAATCTGAGAAAATGTTCTTTCATTTTTAAAAGTTGGATTATATGTAACCACTTCATTATGATGGACAAAATACTCGAGTTTTGGCCTGCATGTGAAACGTGACCAAGTGGAGTGAAAATGCTATTGAGACAAAATGGCATCATGTTAGAACTTTTCTAATGTGCGAATGTCGCCCTCCACTGGCAGTCTCTGAGCGCACTCTGGCCTTGCACTGTATGCTGGCTTTTCTTCAAACCCCATATTGTTCTGACTGATATGAAGTGATCGATGTCTTTCTCGTAGCACATATTAGCTACAGATGCTATACGAAGTGTTATAGGTGGTGTGCAATTGAAAGTGACAGTCAGTTTGTCAATTTTACTCTACCTATAATTAGTATTTAGCTTTATTTAACTGAAGTAAATATTTTGCACATTGTGTTCCAATGGTGTTTTAAGGAACAAAAAGAAATGTTAAAGCACAAAAATGAAATGAAAATAAAGCACCCACAGAGGAAATGAAAGACCAGGGATTTGTGTGATTGCCGAGTCCAGAAAGATCATCTTTGTAGTCTTAAGAACTAAAGATGGCAGTTAACAGAAGCATGTCAGGTGATATTTGCTGGCTTCTACTTTCTTCTATTAGGAAGCTAAACCCATTATTAAGCTTTGTAATCTGTCCTTAGACATTGGTAGTATCTGAGCTATTAAACATATACGTTCCATGTATTGACTGTCTAATCTATTAATCACCCCTTTCATATATTTGGCATAGCATTTAGTAATGTACAGGTGGGTTTTGTTAATGTCACCTTATATCTGTGGGCTGTTGCTATGTTTATAACTTTGTATTTTTATTTACAGTTCGGAAGTGCAATAAAATTTTGCCTGAGTGCAGCATTTCTTCGTAGTGAGCTGTGTGTGTATGTGTACGATTGTCACCTTGCAAGACTGTATTTTTAATTCCCTCTACGTTCCCCTTCAGCGTCTCCTATTTCTGACTTCCTGATCCCCTCGTCCCTTTCTTCACATGCTCAAAGAAGCATCTCTGTCATTAGTCCTGACCCTGTTGACCTCAGTACCATGACAACGGCCAATTCATCCCCTTTTTCTGTTGTCTAGGAAACAACCTTGGAGGATAGGCACTCACACACGCGCATTGCGCGCTCCGTGGCGAGCGATCGATATTCTGTTCTTCAGGGGTAATGGAATGAGAGAGATGGGTGCATTGCAGGGAGATGCCGAGGAGCCTTGTGCCTGAGCTAATGAGTAGCAGAGAGGGTAGGCCGGGTGTGCTGTGTCAGAGTAATTGTTCCTCGCCGTCATATGTAAGTGATGGTATAGATGGTCTCTTTTCTCTTCTGTACTTTATATATGTGTGTCCAGTAATGAGAACTTGGGGGCCACAGTATTGGCATCTATCCATGTCGTCTGTAAGCTTTTTACGACGTGACTGGGTCAGGTATGAGGTGTGAGCAATGAGCAATGGCCCTCCAGGGGGGTGCACTGCGGATATTGTAACAACCCAACAAGAGCACGCCGTCTGCTACTGAAGGTTAACATAAGGTTTATGCTCAGTAACTACCGAGCAGTGGTCAGTTTTGGTTGGTTGTATTACTAATAGGGCATTTCCAAAGTATGAGCAAGAAGTATCTTGTTTTTCTGGTAAACTGCATTGATACATATGATCATTTATCTTACCATCTGCTATGTTAGTTTTTTTTTTTTTTTTTTTAGAACTTAGTCCCTTGGCAGTCTGGGAATTGTAGTCATCAGTCTCTCAGAACCTGCTTGCGTTTAGCACTTGCATTTGGGGTTACAGAAATGCTGTGACCATGAAAACCAATTTAAAAAAGCTGCTGAGGTGTTCTTTTTCTTAAAAGGGAGCTTGAGGTGTGTGTGTGTGTGTGTGTGTGCGCGCGCGCCACATGTGGGGCACCTTAAAATGGACTTACTGTAGTGCAAAAAGGTGGTGGGGGTGTGTGACCGAGGGTCATGTGGCAGTGCTGGGCTAAATAGAATTAGCATCAGTATTAAACACACACAGAGTGATAGGTTGTATTAAATGTTCTAAATGTTTTATTGTGTTGGTTTCATTTACTTCTGGCATCTTTATGCTGTTGTCATCCATACCTTCCATGTCTCACTCAGATACACACGACATTAACGGTGCGGCCCTGGTCTGGATTGGATAACCGTCATCGTCGTCATCACCAATAGCAGCAGTAGTAATAGTAACAATATTATAGGTTTATTAATTAATTTAATTTTTAGCATTCTTTTGTGGCTCTCTGATACCCGGCAAAAATATATTGCAACCAAATAGACCAAAGAAAGATCCTTTTTATTTTTATGAATTTTTCCCTTTTTTGTTTCTTAATGTCACTTGTCTTTTTACCTTTAAATTAGAGAAGTTTTCCATTTCCTAGAACACACAGAAAGATTGATTTTATTTCGAACAGGGGGAGGAAGAAGTTAACGAGGACAATGGTTCACACAGTGCACACAAAACAGACAGGGATGGAGGGGGGGTGAGGAGGGAAAGAGAAGGAGAGCGAGGGGGGGGGTGTGCTTTGTCAATGTCTATATGAAGAAAGCCGCTCTCAAACACCCCTCCCCATTAAGATAATACATATTAAAATCATTCAGCTCTCTGTTAAAAAAAACAACCTCACTATGGCTGAATCAGGAGGGGTGAAATGGCAGAGATATGAAACGGGAGGAGCCTAATTCAGCTCCCCCTACAGTGGAGGAGGGCTAGCAGGTGGACAGGTGTCAGAGAAGGGCCAATCCTGTGACTGGTGGTTGGCATGTCGAGGGGGGAGGGTCAGGAACAAGAGAGAGAGGCAGAGGATTGGACATGATGAGGAAGATGGGCGGGGTCAGAAGGGGTCACTGGAAAAAAAATCACATCACGGCTCACTCGCAACATGACCGACACGCAGCTGCCGTCTGTAATGATATATCGGTTGGTGTTCACTGCAGTGTGCTGACATAAAAACAATGATTGGAACAGGTGTGTGTATCAACACCGCAACAGTCCTTACAGAAGGTGCGTCGATGTAGTCTTTGGGCATAAATGGACAGAGGAGGAATCAGCTCTTTCTGTCACCGGTCCTCTCTCCTCTGATTCAAGCAAGGAATTGGGGGGGTTAGCCATGGGGGGCGGGGGGGGTGGTATGGCAGGGGAGGG
>JAODUD010000134.1:20019424-20037538 GCA_026784285.1 Stomatorhinus walkeri
CGGGACATCTGCCTGTGTCCTGTTTTTTTCCCAGTGGGGAGCTTGCAATGAGGGGAGTTGAATAACTTGGGTTGCAGCTGGACAAAGAAATGTAATTGGGGTGGGGGGGGCAGGGGGGGGCAGGGGAGTTAAGAAGGATCTCATCAATCAATAGTATGTTTCCTTTTCCACCCAACCTGCAGAACGAGAAGAAGGAGAGAAAGATACAATCAGGACTGTACTGTACAGTCTCCCTCATTCTCAAGTACAGAAGCTCTGTATCACGCCCATTACCGTGTTTGACACAGTCAGTAGCTTAAATAATTTAGATAATAATATGACAAGAAATCAATACTGGGTATGTGCCCAGTAACCCCATGCTATGAATTATTATGTCCAATCACTAATGAATATTTAATGTTTATGGCCATGCAGTTAATCATTAATCTAAAATGAGTTTAAATATGGAATTTCCTTAATAAGTGTGAAAACAAGTGCCAGAAGAATTAAAGAAGGAATAAATATTGAGTTAATTAAGCAGGGAGTCTGTGATGTATGGAGTCAGAATAGTGCCATATATACTTGTATGTGTACTGTGTACTTTCCAATTGGCACCCATAAAATGAAATTTGCTCGCAATGAACACAATTTTCATTTACAAAATATTGAACAGAATCACGTGTCATGTGATCTGTACTTGTATATGAAGATTTGTGAATGAACATTTTGCAAATACACGTCAATATTTTTTGTAAATGCGAAATCAAAAATCTTCATAAAAATATTTTTTACAAAGATGAATGGTTTTCAAGTACAAAACCTGTATGGCAAATCGAAGTCCTCTTACAAATACCAACTTGCGAGTGCAAATTCACACTTGCGCACGTAAATAATTTTGGCACTAACTTGCCAAGCGCTTTGCTGAAAAAAATTTGGTCGCATAGCCACCAATCAAATGAATTCATTTTCGAGCCAATTTTTAAAGCTGCAGGTAAAGTGCAAATTTGTTAAGTACACACACAAGGATATATGGCACTATTCTGACTCCAACAATCTAAAGATGTTTTGATTGGCGCTCTGATCCAGATTCAGGACTTAAATAAGCAGCAAGGTCTGTTTGGTGCATTAAGAGTGATCATGTCCCAGCCGCTGCAGCCGATATCACAGTGACATGCATAAATAAAGGGGGCTGTGGGCCACTCACCTCCTGGGTTTCTGCGTATGAGCAGTTTTCGGACCTCATCATATACAAAGATGAGGAAACTATAGGGGAATGCACAGAACCACCAGCTGGGCCTGACCATGAGAAAGGGAAGGAGAGAAAGAAAGAAAACTCATGATGGATACTGAACCGCAACATTGACCCACATCTTCCCTGTACTATGACAAGTTATATTCCTGCAAACTGACGCCCACCGGTTCTGGGTGAAACTGGGATTTTGTTCTGTGTTCTGTTCTGTATGCTCCTGAATGTCAGAGCATGTTTGCTGTTTGGTACATGTTGTGTATGCTAATGAATGTCAGAGCATGTTTGCTGTTTGGTAGATGTTGTGTATGCTCCTGAATGTCAGAGCATGTTTGCTGTTTGGTACATGTTGTGTATGCTAATGAATGTCAGAGCATGTTTGCTGTTTGGTAGATGTTGTGTAGCTCCTGAATGTCAGAGAATGTTTGAATGTTTGCTGCTTGGTAGATGTTATGTAGCTCCTGTTCCTGAATCTCAGCCGAGCTGCACGTATGCATAGTTGACTTCTTGATAGTTATTTGTTTATAATCTGGTATTTGTTTGAATCGTGTCATTTTGGAGAAAAGTGTCTGCTAAATAAAATAAATTTAAGGCTGAACGCTGTGGAAATTTTCCCACTTCTGGTTCCTGTTGTAGCATGTCTAGCTTTCTGTAATTTATCTGTCCTTGTAGGTGCACAGTAGAAGGTGAGAGACATACTCTAAACCCTTAGTTCTTAGCTTTTACCCCTTAGCTCTTAGCTATTAGCCCTTATGTTTTAACTCAGTACTATAAACCATTATGTTTTAGCTTTTAGCTTCTAGCCCTTAGCTTTTAGCCATTAGCCCTTACTTTTTGACTCTTCACTATCAGCTATTACGTTTTTGCTTTTAGCCCTTAGCTCTTAGCCATTAGCCCTTAGCTTTCAACACTTTGCTATCAGCCATTAGGTTTTTGCTTTTAGCCCTTAGCTCTTAGCCATTAGCCCTTAGCTTTTAACACTTGACTGTCAGCCATTAGGTTTTAGCTTTTAGCCCTTAGCTCTTAGCCATTAGCCCTTAGCTTTTAACACGTCACCGTCAGCCATTAGGTTTTAGCTTTTAGCTCCATTTGTTCCCCTCAGGTGACTCACTTCAATGGATACATCCTGAGTGCCACGTCCATGCCCGGGCAGTAGGACAAGAAGGCAGCCAGGGCCGTCTCCTCAAACAGTCCAAAGATCAGGATTTTATTCCTGTGAGGAGAACAGAATGTCACACTTTAAGCATCCTGGTGTCCCAAACATTGAGGATAAGGTTATGGGCAGAGATACAGTGGGGTACAGTGGCCGGCCGGGGCACTTACTTCATACCCTGCTGGAACACAGAGTTGCGTCTAGTCTTGCAGATGATGAGATCAGCCCACTGTACAACCACAATACTGACGAAGAAGGCAGTGTGACAGGTGAACTCCACGATCTTCCTCTGCTCATAGGTCTGAGGGCAACAGAAACAGACAAGGAAGCTGGCGTTTAGAAAAGGTACCGAGGGGGGGAGGGTGGCAGGGTGCAGAGGAATCACACTGACCCACTGCTGGCCGTAGCTGTCCTCCAGGTCATTTACGGAGCGGTCATCCCATTTGAGACGTATCCCCACCAGCACCGAGGGCAGGAAGCCGTTTTCCGCCAAAATGACAAAGTAGCTGAAGAAGCCTCCCAGTGCCTGGATCATACCTGCAGAGAGTGAGATATGAGATCAAAAACGAGGTCAAACATAAACAAAGGCAATACTCTCAAGATAATAATACTCCCTGACATATATGCGTGCTCATGCTAATGACAAGAAATAGTCATGATTTTTAGTTAACTGACTAAAATACTGCACACCAAGGGTTTCTATTAGTAGAAATTTGAAATTGGTGTCACTTCCTTCAGCTCCACCTGTTTAGCGTTTGTTTGTATGTTGATCATTTTTTTTTATGACACTAATTGCTGTTCCTCCAAAGTTCCCAGGTGCTGAAATGACAGATGAACATAGTGTAGAGGCTGCTGGCAGTGGTGTAAGACAAACTGACACACCGATCTGGCCGTAGGCGATGCTGATCAACCTCTCATTCACCAGCTTATCCACTCTGGGGTTCCTGGGCTGCCTCTTCATGATGTCGCTTTCAGCGGCTTCATAAGCCAGGGAGATGGCCGGCACCTGGAGGAAGGGAGACGGGCCATTCGTGTCAGGATTAGAAATACAGGAGTAACCAAAATGTCTCGATTTTCGGGAATGATGGGAGAATGGAGAGCCTCAAAGCCCATGGAGGATGAGATTATTGCACACCAATCTGAAATTCCCATTTAAACCAGGAACGTGAGGATTTAAGTCCTCTTTTCTCAACTTGTGCTTTTGTAAAGTCACTTGTGGTCAAAGGTAGCAAGTATTGTGGAGGTTATGGTATATACATAAAATGTACCCTTTGTTATTACGTGTTGTGTGGCTCCATAAGCTGAGCACTGCACTCACCATGTCAGTGCCCAGATCGATACACAAGATGGTGATGGTGCCCAAGGGCAGAGGAATGCTGACAATGATGAACAGGAGGAAAGGCGTGATCTCAGGGATGTTGCTGGTCAAAGTGTAAGCGATGGACTTCTTCAGATTGTCGAAGATCAGGCGACCTGCAATAGTGGAACCCGTGTAACGTCTAACACTGATCCTACTGAGTCTTGGGACACATATACTAGCTACTTATGGTCTTCCTGTTGAATATGTCACCAACTGTCTTTAGCTCACCTTCCTCCACACCAGTCACGATGGATGCAAAGTTGTCATCTAACAAGATCATGTCAGCGGCTTGTTTGGAGACGTCAGAGCCAGAGATTCCCATGGCCACACCAATGTCAGCTTTCTTCAGGGCAGGAGAGTCGTTCACTCCATCTCCTGTCACGGCCACAATGGCACCCTGAAAGATAAGATTTAAGACTTATGAAGGACAGCCTAGTAACAGAGGACTTGAGTGATATGAGAGCGGACAGAGGGCCCACCTGTCTCTGACAGCCTTCTACAATGATGAGTTTCTGTTGCGGGGATGTCCTGGCAAAGACTATCTCAGTGTGATTTCTCAGCACCTCATCCATTTGATCCTGGGACAAGTCCTTCAAGTCTGTTCCATGGATCACACAGGCCTTTGCATCCCTGACACAAACACATGGGTATGGAGGTGAACCTACTCAGATCTTCAAAAACATGGAGTACTAGGCTAAATATTCCTGCTATGGCTAGGGATATGGGTACACCTACAGACGCAGGAAAAGAGGCACACGATGCAAACACCGATTTCTGTAAAACTTTTTTTCAAATCTATTTAGAAGAAGTGTATATACAAAGGCAAGCGGTAAATACACAAGGACAAGTTGGGCCTAGACGACACCAATGGGAAAAACAAAGTAAAACGGAAACGTCCCTAAGCCTAACTATAGATTTTAAATTCTAAACTAACTATCGCAAAACAAAGAAAAAACCCACGTAACTTGATATGAACTTAATACCAACAGTCTTGATATTGACCTGGTAATCATTCGATTTGAGAAGGTGTCTTCCTTCCTATGCTAACCTTGGGTTGACTTGGCTGACGGGGATGTTGAGCCTGGCAGCGATGTCCTCCACAGTCTCGTTACCCTCGGAGATGATGCCCACGCCCTTAGCAATTGCCTTTGCGGTGATGGGGTGGTCGCCTGTGACCATGATGACTTTGATGCCAGCAGACCGGCACTTGCCCACAGCATCAGGGACGGCGGCTCGGGGTGGATCGATCATGGACATGAGACCGAGAAAGCACAGGTTGTCTGTCTGGAAGTTGACGTCATCGGTGTCAAAAGCGAAGCCCTTGGGATACTTGTCCTCTGGCATAAGCAGATGGCAGAAACCTGGGGATCGGGAACAGTCAACAGAACGTTACAAGTAACAGAGGCAGGCTGAATACGAAATTATTACATTAATTATGAATGTCTTCTTTGACCTGAAGAATTTGAGCGAGATTTTAGATTAATAGCTATAGACTCAAGCACAATTTTGTAGGATCATCATTAAATAGTATTAAGTAATTAACTTAACAATACAGTCTTTCCTAGGATTGAACAGGCCAATGTCTTAAACAAGTATGCTATACAATAAGCTCTTTCTGTACAAAAGTTTTACAATATTCCAGTCAGAGTTATTTTAGCTATATCATCAATGGACCAACCATTACCTGCTGATCACCCCTCGTATTACTCGGCCCCACTCACCTAGCACCCTCTCACCAAGACCACCCAGCTCCAGGTAGGCATTCTGGAAGGCCTCCTTCAACTCCTCGTCCATGGGCTGTTCTTTGCCCTGCAGCATAATGTTGGAGCACCGGTCCAGGATACGTTCGGGGGCACCCTTCATCACCAGCAGGTAGCGGTTATCGTTGGGGTCATCATTTTCATGTACGGAGAGCTAGTTGGACAGGGGTGAGAATTGGAAAAGGGTTTATATATTTTCCATAACGTCACTGAATAAAAAAGTTATTAAAGTAAGCAAATAGAATAAAGATATTTATTACTAATGAGTACTAGGCTTGCTTATATGTCGTTCAGTCGTTGGATTACATTTCATTGTTTCTCATGCACGTGAACTTGGACAGTCTGCCTACGGGTGTCTTTGAATGTGGGCAGCTCACTTACCTGGTACTTATTAGTGGAATTGAAGGGGATCTCAGCCACCTTCTTGTACTTTTCCCTCATGGCCTTGACGGATCCACAGGAGAGCTCGATGCACTTGAGCAGGGCGGACTCGGAGGCGTCACCGGCTACATCCCGCTTCAGAATGGGCAGGGATTCCTGGCCAGCCTTGAACACGGCCCGGTTGCAGAGAGCTGCCACACGCGCCAGTGCCACCCATGTGATGGAGCTCTTGTCGAAGGAGGCACCTGGAGGGGGAGGCCAACACATGGAAGGAGGACATGAGAAAGAACATTCTAGAAACTGTCTGCTAGGTTCTACAAACTAATGAAGAATGCAGCCCTAGTTACATACCAAGGCTTCTTGACTCAATCTCCATAGAGAACATTGCTGTAGGTATTTTTAATACACTCACTGAACTATGACTGTGATCAAAATGTCCTGTTTATACTGTAGTGCTGGGCAGACCCAAGCACCGCAGTAGCAGGAAAGAGACGAAGCAAGACCGTTTCAAACAAGGTGGCACTTTAATCGAAGCCCTTAAAAGGGCCACACAAGCAGCAAGAAGCACAGTGATACACACTGCCCACCATGCTGGCCATCCCACCGCTCCAAAACCACTCAGTGGGAACACACACATGCCATTTACAACAGTCCACATGAACACTACCCATGATATTACATTCAGCACAATGACACCACAACACATGACAAATGCAGGGATCTATTTACATTATTAACAGCGCTGCCACGCTGCCCAACGGCTGCCTCCAGCTGCTATAACCTCATAGTTTTGTCTTCATTTGGTTCTACTCGCTCTTACCAGACTGGTCCTCGGTGGTGTCAGCCTCATGGATCTGGTTGTCAAACCACATGTGGGCCACAGTCATGCGGTTCTGGGTCAGGGTGCCAGTCTTGTCTGAGCAGATGGTGGAGGTGGATCCCAGGGTCTCTACAGCCTCCAGGTTCTTCACCAGGCAGTTCTTTTTGGCCATCCTCTTAGCAGTGAGGGTCAGACACACCTGTGAAAGGGTTAGGGATGGGAAGGGTCATGGTTTCGCAGACTCCACATGGAGTATTTCCCCGTCTTTTTTATATAGAAAAAAACCAACTGACAAGCTGGTTAGAAGAGAGCTTTTCAGAGACATAGTGGTCAAGAAAGCCAACTTGGGGCCTGAAAAAATGGCACAGAAAGAGAGAGAGAGGAAGAGAGAACCGACACTCACAGTGACCGTGGCCAGGAGCCCCTCAGGCACGTTGGCCACAATGATCCCGATGAGGAAGATGACGGCCTCCAGCCAGGTGTAGCCGAGCACAATGGACAAGATGAAGAAGCTGATTCCAAGGAAGACGGCTACACCTGTGATCAGGTGGATGAAGTGCTCGATCTCTTTGGCGATGGGGGTCTTGCCCGTCTCCAGGCCTGAGGTCAGCGTAGCGATCCTGCCCATGACCGTGCGGTCACCAGTGCAGACCACGATGCCGCGTGCTGTTCCTTTGGGGTTGGCATAAAAAAATCACATTAACGGCAGACTAATTAACATGGTAACAGAAGGTTAGTTAAGTAAAAATAGCAACACTGATAAGGGAACCAGGGAGCAATGTATTCATAAAAGTAGAGCAAGCTAGCATATGTCCCTTCAGAAGTGCTGTTCTATTCAATGGGTGCATTTTCCATAGGATACTGACAACAATAATGCAAAAATGTTTCATTGTGTCCCTTCACATTATAACCCCACAAAATTGCTGAGAAAGCACCAGGCAGAATGTGTGAATATGCTGCCACCTGCTGGGATTACTAAAAAAATCAACCAGGATCCCAAAAACATTTACTTTCATACATTAGCTGTAGCAATAATAAGTATGGATGATTTTTGGCTCTGATGAGGATGCTCAAGTCACCTGGAGTGTAATTCAAAGCCTTAGATTGGGTTCAGTGCATCTAGTTATATGTATTTATATTATGGAATTCACAGCTACTGTCTATAATTATTTATATTCCCAAGTAGACGGTATGCTTGAATGTAAGTGATGCCCAAGCCACACAGGTATTTGTTACATAGCATGAAAGTGACATAACTAACATACAGTCAACTCCAGAAATATTGGCAGCCTTCAAAAAAGGAGCAAAATTTTTCATACGACAGATAAAACATACGATGATTAGGATTTCCTGAAACTGCTCATTTAATAATAATAATTCCTCCAAAGGTATTGTTTTATGTCTGGAAGAGCATTTTGTTGAAATGCATCATGGCGCTCTCAGTCCCCAGACTTCAGCTCGACGGAAAACCTGTGGTCTCAATTTTAGAGGACAGTTCACAAGATAAAACCCAAGAATCTTAATGAGTTGGAAATGTTCTGTGTGGAAGAGCGGTCCGAGATCCCTGCACGTGTTCTCCATCCTTGTTAAACTGGAGAGTCTGAGTGCTGTCATTCTCGCCAGGGGGGGCTCCATAAAAAACTGAGGAGCCATTTTTTTGCAATCTGACTTATTATTAAAGTTTGTGTTACTGCAGAAAAACTTTAACATCAAAATAAAAGCATGGGGCTTGCTCATTTATCTAAGCCCAAAGTATCACTCACTGCATGTGTGATTCTTCTCATATATAAATTTTCTCATGACGGGTGTCAATGATTCTGGACTCGTCTGTACCTGTAATCAGATTTACTATAACATACAGGGGAATGTGATCATTTGGATGGAGACGCAGACTGCAGGGAAGTAGCGCGTAACAAAGTGCATGTGACGCCTGAGGGACGCCGTGGGACGGCCTGCGGGGAAGGCCGAGGGGGGAGAGGCGAGCTAGTGCACGACTGCCGTGGCTCTCTTACCTTCCACACAGTTGGTGGAGAAAAAAGCAATGTTACGGGTCTCCAGGGGGTTGTCATGCGTGCAGTCAGGTGACCGAGTCTGGGGTTCTGATTCGCCAGTCAGAGAAGAGTTGTCCACCTGTTAAGAAAATAACACACAAACATGTAGTGGTGAGTACAGAGTGTTTTACAGCAAGACTGTATTAGTCTGCGGTGAATCAATAGGAAATGTAGAGTTTATTCCTGTTTCAATAGGAAATAGATTAGTGTAATGTGGACTAGGAGAGGGCGTATTATTAAGAAGAATAGTATGCATTAGCTTAGGGAGTGGATTGCGCAGGGACCATTAATGGGAGAATGAGGGTCTATTAGTGCACAAGCGGTATGTCTGAGTGATGGTGGTCCAGGCAGTGCAGGTACCTTGCAGCCATGAGATGAAATAATGCGCAGGTCAGCGGGGATCCTGTCCCCTCCTTTCACCTCCACCAGGTCTCCAGCCACCACCTCCTCTGCATTGATCTGCATCTTCTCGCCCTCTCGGATCACCAGGGCTTGCTGGGTGGACAGTGAGACCACAGCGGTCACACACAGACACAGACACACAGAAAAACACACAGACATTCACACAGACACACATACAGACACAGACCGACAGACAGACACACACACACAGATGCACATACACACATTTGTATTCATATAATGTGGGGATTTCCTTTAAATTCCATGAGAAAATCCTAAACCCAACAACCTCAACCCTAACCCATACCCGGCCCTAAACCTAACCCATACCCGGCCCTAACCCTAACCATAAAGAACCAAACAAAATACAAGACTTTTGGTTATTTTAGTTGCTACGGTTTTCCTTTTGGGGACAAAAATGTCCCACAAGGTAAAAATAACAGGTTTTTATCACACTGTGGAGACATTGGGCAGTGGTGGGCTGACAGTTAGGTAAGTGTGCTTTTCAGTGGAAAGCTGCAGATTTGAATGCCTGACAGGCACGGCCCCCCAAGCACTGCTCCCCAGGGCCTAAATAATAGCTACCCACTGTTATGTCACATATAGGTTAAACACATTGAAACGTTGTACTGTGGTGTGTCAACAATGAAAAATAATTACTTTTACACAATTAATTACTTTCAATCTGCACAAATGTTCCACACAGACATTTTCTTTAAAAAAATATCAAATTTTTTTTCTGTCGCATTCAGCTCTTTTTTTTTCCATTTTGGTATTAATTGTACTCGTAGTCATTGGCTCCCAAAGTGATACAAAACACAAATGTTTGGTGTTCTGTGTTATTGCAGTTACTATTAAAAAGCATCCAATAAGACTGCATGTCAAAGAAATTTTTAACTCGGAACAGCTCATTTAGAACTGCAATTTGGGTTGCAATTTATTACTACTTGAAAGGAATGTTTTACTTAAAACTACTGGGTTTATCTTATGTAAAATATATGTCTTGTAAAGAAATTAATACAGTAATGATTTTTGGTATAAATCCAATACATTTGTGGTATTTTTACTGAATAAAGAAAGCACTCTGAGACTTTCTGTGAGCACTGGATAGGCACACACACAAACTTACCCAGTTCTGAATATCAATATTCATCTCAGGCCAATAGCAGTGCCTGGTAACAGCATCTTAGGTTTTCTGTTTGTCACAGAATCCACCTACAGGTTTTTTATCACATTGTGGGGAAATCCGATCCCTACAATGTAATAATTACAAAAACACAGACACACAGACGTAGACGCTCCCACACGGGCAGTGATGGGGAGTAAGGTGTGAGATAGTGCTTTGGAGCAGAGCCCCCCATACCTGGGGCACCATGTTCTTGAAGGATTCCATGATTTTTGAGCTCTTGGCCTCTTGAAAGTAGGAGAAACAGCCGGTGATGATGACGACAGCAGACAGCACGATCCCCAGATACAGCTGCGGGCCGAAGAGGCAGACAGAAAGATCTACCTGTGCCTTCCAGAAAGATCTACCTGTGCCTTCCAGAAAGATCTACCTGTACCTTCCAGAAAGATCTACCTGTACCTTCCAGAAAGATCTACCTGTGCCTTCCAGAAAGATCTACCTTTACCTTCCAGAAATATCTACCTGTGCCTTCCAGAAAGATCTACCTGTGCCTTCCTGAAAGATCTACTTGTGCCTTCCAGTTCATAGGAATAAACTACTTTCTCAAAACATCCTGAAGATATTTTCAATTGACGTGATCTTACATGAAAATATGTGTTAAATAACAATAAAAATGAAAAAAAAATCTAGCCTTTTGATATTATTTTTTTTTTATGTATAATTTTTTTTATTATTTATGTATTAGTACCATATACCAGATCATTTACCTGTGCTACTATATTTATTTTCATTATGGTTGTTTATTATTATAGTAATAATATGTTCCATTCATTAATTTTGACGTCGTCTCCTGCCATGAGCTGTAATGATGTAATGTAATGAACTATGCCAGGATAATGCATGACTGTGCTGGTGGATCCAATCGACACCACACACAGCAGGCATAAAATGTGCCCAGGCTTCACCGACAGATGGGCTAGCTGCAGATGGCCTGTCGACCCAGCAGGGGTCACTGCAGGTGTTGGGGGGGGGGGGCTGAGGCACTCACGTTGTCCCCAGCTGGCTCGTCCTCCGTGGCTGCCTGGATAGCATAGGCCAGGAAGCAGAGGATGGCGCCGATCCACAGCAGGATGGAGAAGCCCCCAAACAGCTGCCGACAGAACTTGACCCATTCGGGGGTGGTGGGGGGCGGGGTAAGAGCGTTGGGCCCATCGCGAATCAGGAATTCTGCTGCCTTGGCATTGGTCAGGCCCTGAGATGAGCAAGGGCAGGCGAACATAATCAACAACCCCATGGAAACCACTGCCAGACAGGAGGGGTGAAAGAATCTCTTCAAAAACAGCAGCTTTGGTTCTGATCTATGCCCGTATTTCCCACAGCAATCCTTGGGGAGCTCCGGTCAGTCAATGTTTTTTTTTGCTCCCTCCCCGCTCGCAGAAGGGAGCAAAAATGTGGACGGGAGCTGGGAGAGAGCAAAAACATGGGCCGCTGAGAAATGCCTCCCTGCTTGCTAGCAAACAGCAGCGCGAGTCAGACTCACCTGGACGATGTCGGTGTTAAACTTGCGGCAGACTTCTTCCACAGACATCTTGTGTTCCGTCTGGGTGGAAAGCAGGAAGTTTCACATCAGTCTGAGAAGGTGTCTATTTTATGGCCCCTGTTCCTGTATCGCTAAATTTCAGACCTTGCTCTGTACTCCTTTAGCTAAGCATATATGGAACAAATTAATGTGTCAATGAGTCAGTGATGTATAGTGCGGTATAGTGATGTAGAGCTGACTGACATGTCCGCATGAAGCACAGAGTGAACAGCAAATGCTTGGCTATGCAATGGAAGATGGTGGCGCAGGAGGTAGCAGTATCGTTCGGCAACTTAGGGTTGCAGGTTCGAGCCCTGGTTCCTCCTGACCCCATCAAAAGGTCCTTGAGCAAGACACTGAACCCCCAATTGCTCCCGGTATGCAGGTTGGTGCCTTGCATGGTAGCCTCTGCTACCGGTGAGTGTGTGTGAATGGGTGAATGAGAGGCATTATTGTAAAGCGCTTTGGAAGAAAGCGCTATGTAAATGCAGTCCATTTACCCTTTACTACCCAAAATGGACGTCTGCGTCTTGCTCCAAACAGTAGAAAAAGCAGATTTGACACAGAAAAGCAACACGCTGTTCTGATAAGCCCCAAGCATTTGTATGCGAGCTTGAGCATGTACATGCCCCCGCGTCAGGGCTGTCCCGCTGAAATGCGAGGGGGGCGGGGGGTGGGGGTGCTCACCAAAGGAACTTCCTTCTTCAGGTCATCGAGATCCTTTCCCTTGGTCTTCTTCTTAGGGGAGTCCTTGTCATCCTTGTCCTGCGTGGTGGCCACACGGTAGCTGTCTGACCGCCCGTACTGCGAAGGGGGAGGGAGGAGAGAGACAGAATCAGCCATGTCCCCGGGTGCTGCGGCGTCTGTTGAACCGGCGGATTTCCTTCTGGTTGGTCCCTCTTCGGCCACCGAAATTACGGCTTCCTTTCTGGAAACGTCCCAGGTAGCAAAACGTCAATTCCGAGCAGAACACACGTGACACCAATGCATGTACTAGCATGCAACAACGTACCACCCAAAATGCGAGGTAGCAGATGCAACACCCTGCATTTAAGCTGCGAGGGAGCAGCAGTAGGGGTGTGTCTCATAAACAGTGCCCGTCAATCAATATCCTTATCCTACCTCTATTGTTCTACCCACGGTAATCCAGCCAACCCTAGGCAGTCCAGACAGGGATGGATGTTCCTGCCTCTTTCTATAGGCTTCTGACACAAAGGGCCCACACTGTCCTGCCTTTCTGGAGCCCAGATTTTGCTTTTGTATGATTCTGGGCTCACTCATATTGGGCCCATAATACTGAAGTTTAACTCACAGACTTCCCAGGATACTGTGAGCGAACGCCTGAGTGCATCCAAAGTCCCTTGTTGCTCTTCGCTTCATCGATGGCCGAGATCACTCCCCTGAATCCCCACCTGGCCAGACCTCGCTGCCACGACCATCCCTCGAATGCAACCCAGGAGTGGAGACCAGAACACAACATCGGCGGATCCGAATCGACACGGAGGCCGACGAAGGTCTGAGACGAAGCGTCTCTTTGAAGAGGCCCCCACGGCAGGTGGATGCTGAGGTCACACTACCTGGGCACAAGGCTGCCATTCAGACGGCCGTGTGAGATCTCAGATACAGAGCGACATCACTGGGGGCTCTGTGGGGGACTAAATGCCTTCCTCCCGGGATTATCCAGGCTTATCTGAGCAGCAAAGGCCAGGTGCTGAGAGTCTGGCGTGTCATGGCACGAGCTCCCGCCCATTTCCTGGCAGACAGGGAGGGGGGCCATTTGGGGGCTGACCCTTTGGATGCTGGGAACCGAGCTGGAGTCCCAGAGGTTAACTTTTCTGACAGATGCTACAGAGAGGCCCAGGACTCGAGTGCTGGTTGAGTATGTGCCTGAACCTCTCTGCACAGTGACTCAAGCACACACGCCTCCCAGAAATGTGTAGTGAGGAAGGGATTTCAAAACACTTTCAGTCAGGACTGCCAGGCAGGAAGGCGGCTGCTGACTTAGATAAAAACGCTAGTCAAAACACCAGCCTGGTGACATCATCGTGCCAGGAAGCAGATGGTGGTGAAGCTTCGTGAAAGCGAGCGCAGGTGTGCAGCTGCTGTCACAAGTGAAACTCAAGCTGGTGCCTCGTTCATGGCCACCTGCTTGGCAGTCTAATACCTCACATGACCCTCTTTCCTGAGCCCAACCAAAAACACGCATCACACAAAACTATATTAAGCTGCACACTCAAGACAAGGTAAGAGAGTGAGTCAGACCTCTGCAGCTTTATCAGGATGTGGAGGGTTGGTCGCGGTCACACTTAGCTGCCTGCTCTTGTCTTCATGGAAAAGCACCATAGCAACCAGACAGTCAAAACCAACTTGAGGGCCGCAAACAGAGAACCATCCATGGTCAAAGGCACAGCTGGAGGTAACAGTGTACTTGCTTAATTCCCAACACAAATGCAAATCCTCAGTGATATATTTATAGGCAGCTCCCTTAACTAACAATATTTAGCTTACAGACAATTTATGAAGAGACTGCCATGACGCCTATTATACTAAGAATTCGGGTTGAATATGGGTCATAATATGAAATGCACGCACTACTTTGTGACGCTCGTGACACAGGAGTGTGTCAGCTTGAGATACCATCTGTATTATTATTAATATTATTATTGTTATTATTATGTACTGTATTAGTATTTTTTGACATACCTACAAATTTGACTCAAAGACAGACTTAGGGAACGGATCTCCTTTGAAACCTGGGGACTGCCTGAAATTGTTCTATTAATACTTCAGTCATTAATGGCTTCTCAGTAATCAGAACTAGGGTACGGGAATAATATTATATACCTATAAATCCATTGACAATGACTTATTTCCAATTACAGTTTGTTTTACTGAGCGTTATAGTTTATTCTACAGGGTGCGGCTGTACATACATACTCTGTTCAGCTGTGTTTGGGGAGCAAAACCTTTGGGAGTCCATTTTTAAAAATGTGACGAGTGGGAAGCTTGACAGGACAAGCTCTGCCAGCGAGCAGGTGGTGCTACACCACTGTGCCCTCACCCAGTGGGAGGGGCGGAGGAGAGAGGACTGGGACATTTGATAAAGTCATTAAAAGACAAAGGATGTGGTGAAAGGGTAGAGAAGAGACACAAAAAGGCAGCAGTCCGTGGAACAAGAGACGCCTGGCAGGAGCTGAGAGAGGTCAGCCATCGACGGGATCGCACTCTGATAATTAGACATCGACTGCCCGTTTGTTTGTCAGTCAGGGCCTGCTCATACCTAACTCCATCCACAAGGCCCATCCCATAGTGTTCCTGGCAACCCTGAATCGAGTCTTCCTCTGAAGGGATTCCCGGTGGATCCACTTTGACCAAAACCAGTAGAGCTGTTGACCTACTGCACAGAAACCCAAACAATTAGGGATAATGGACCTACATTGCATGGATGGTCTACACTGCATGGATGGTCTACACTGCATGAAGCTATGGACCATATGTAATGCAGTTTAATTGTCTTGGCTATAGATCTCACTTAGCCTGGTCTAAACCACATGGGTCCATGAACCTCTCCTTGGGTAGTCTATAAAGCATAGAGATGTAGACCTCTTCAAATGTGACCTAAAGCACACAGGTGAACGGGAAGTCTGACAGCCCGCTTTCTCCACGCACAGGCAGGGGCCCCTCAATAAATGATGAGGCAGCAGGGGCCAGTCACTCGAGTGTACTGTGACAGGCCACCTGATCAAATGATACGTGGCCATGCTGACCTGCGATCTCCTTGTGTGTGCTCTCCTGCTCCTGCCTCTGCAGGTCCTTCGCTGCTGCCGTATGTCCCATGACATCAGTCCATCTGGCTTAATCTCAGAACACAAGGTACTTCACAAAGTAACCTAAAGCTCCCACGCTGGCTCATTTAGCACGTCATGTTCTCATCGACAGGTTCACCTTTCCGGGGTAATTTCAGCTTCACTCGAGAGAAGCCTAGTTAAACATGTTCTTTTGTATTCCGTGGGATCACCCACGGCGTCTACAGCAATCTTGTCACAAACTCCTTAAGCTCTGATGTAAACCTTATCTAATGTCAATCAATGACTCACAACACCAGTGTGCTATTGGTCTGCAAATACAGTCTAGACCAGGTACCATGTCAACAGTGTTGAGAACGCTGTCCTTCAGTAGGTGGCGACATCTGTGTCAGAGCTTACACAACTGTAGAGCATCTCAAAGTGGCTACATCAATCAGGAATGGTTGTACATCAGAAAGAGTGTGTCTGTGGGCGTGAGGGGGGTGTGGGGAGGGCACCCTCTGCCCAGGACTATCCAACTCAAGGACTGACCAGGTTTCCATGAAGCAACAGAATCCATTAGTGTACTGTGATCATCCAAACAGAGGAGGATAATCAGATCAGGACTGAATATAGAGTATGTTATTTTCTGTCTGTACGTCGCTGTTTGCATGTATTTCTCAGCAGTGCCCTATAGCTGTGTGTCTCTGCGTGCTGTTTTGAGAAGGTCACGGCATTCCGCTGTCCATGCTATGGAGGAACTGGGACGCCAGGCTGAAATTACAGACGCCGGAGATACCTGACCAGGGAAGATGGCGAAATGTCTCCCCAAGGTGCCATATCTAGGGGCCCTTAGAACACTGCTGGGAAGCTGGGTTCCTCACCAGGAATAAGCTACCCAGCAAGGCACTGGCCAGCAGCTTTAGAGGCTTAGCAGACAGGTGGGTTTGAGCGGCTGGAGACAAGAGGTCTGCATGGCGCGTAAGGGGAAGGTCTGCGTTGGGGCGGTGGGGAAGGGGCATCTTGCTAAAGCCTTCCGCAACAGGAAATGCTTCCTCATCGTCCTTTAGCTTACAGGCGCCGTTCAGACGGCACCCTTTATTCAGCTCTCAGCACTCAGTCTCAAATAATTGATGCGGCAGTAACTGAATGCTGAAGCCAAAGAGTGAGCGCGTGCCTTTGATGGAGTGAAGCTGTAAACACGCCTGATAGCAGAGAGGCCCGTGCCATTAACTAAGATGGCTGCAGTGGTGCCAAAGTAGGTACTGAGAGAGTAGCAGAGTGGGAAGGGGGGGCATTGAGAGATATTCTCCCAGAGGCAGGCAGGCTGAAAATAAGACCCTGTGTTTGGACAAAAGCTTGGAGGGTGACATGTACCTGACTGCGATTTACCTCTCTGATTGGCAGGGGGTGCTCTTGTAATGGTCCACCCATTCAAATCCTTCTCTTTATAAGGGACATGTGAAAATGTAATTAGGAGACTACAATGTATCACTTTCTTCGCAGGTTATCACTTCTGATAAGTATCACTGATTAATTTTTTAGGGTTGCAAGGAGCCATCAAAGGATACGTGTTATGACCTGTATTAAATCTCACCAGCACACGGCACACAGAACCCCAGCAGCTGCTTCATACGCACACGCTACAGTCAGGAACAATGTGCATCTTATGCATGAGTTAATTATTAATACTGAAAACGAATTTACTATCCTATAATTCAAAAAGACATGGACAGACGATTTGTTAACATAATGCATATAAAATTGTGCAGATCAAGCAAATGAGCAAATTAAGTGTCATTAAGGGCTTTGAAGTCTTATTTTAATATTGATTGAAACAATGGGAACCAGTTAAGGTATGGTATAAATGATGGTAGAAAAGTCCTTTTGAAATCAGGGGTGGTGGTAGTGTTTATAGATGAACACCAGGGGGCCCGAGATAAAATGATACCAACTCATGGTAACCGGATATCCAATCAGACGAGATGGCCTGAATGACCTCATGTAATTTGTACGGCTCCTTGCGTTCTTTCATTACTGTGCGCTCATTAGAGGTGACAGGCACTGTGTTTCACTCAGCCCCTTTCTCGCTAATGAATAGGGTGCACGTCGCTTTGCCCCAGCACTTTCAGGTGTGGTGGCCCAGTCCCGCCTTGCCATACTGCCTGGATGCTACTCTGCTGTGGTATTGCTGGGGAATTTTGATTGGACAGAGGGATTACACGCAACTTTACTCGCTTGAGTGTCTCCCAGCACCATCTGCTTGGGTGGTGGTGGGGGGATTGGGAGGTCATAGGGTGGAGCACTGCAAATGGGGAGGGGCAGGCAGAAACGGGATGAACCGAGGGAATTAGCACTGCCAGATTATGGTATAACCCGATTATTCCACTGTGTATGTGTGTGTGCGTGAGCGGGTATACCTATCCTTATGGGGACACAATGTCCCCATAATGTGATAAATATCTGTTTTTT
>JAODUD010000134.1:20055679-20072275 GCA_026784285.1 Stomatorhinus walkeri
GGTAGGTAGGTAGGTAGGTAGATAGATAGATAGATAGATAGATAGATAGATAGATAGATAGATAGATAGATAGATAGGTAATTAAGCAGTGGCTTGGAATATTTTATGTGATTCAGTCCTTCAATAAAAGAGCATCCAGTTGCTAAGGGCACTGAGCTGTCAGTCGCAGTCCTCCCTGGCCTCTCTGCACACCTGAGGCCTTCTGGTCACAGACTATGTGTCCCCACACTGATGTATGTCATCGCTGTCCCAGACAGCAAACAAGTTTCGATCGGGTTCAGGCTGTATACGGTGGCTGATGACTCCCGAGGAGATCCGTCCGTTTCAGAAAGTCCTCTGCTTGAAGGATAGCTGTCATTACCGGGGTGACAATAGATTGGAGATGTAAGTGCTGGTGTGGGCCTGTGTCTGATGCAGACCGTCATCACCTTGATGTCATGTTGTTATTGCTTTGTCATCGCAGTTAGATCGAGGGCGAGTAGTACAGCTAGAACACCGACGCTGAGGCGGTAGGATTCCCGGAGGACGTCAGCTAATCCTGAATTTGGAAGCGGGTGTTTGTCTGAGGTTGAAGACCCGCTCTCCGTCCCCATTGTCACTGGGCAGACTCTGTGGTCGTGATGTTGTTAGTCTCTGAGCAACCATAGAACTTGGGGGGGGGCAGCTGAAATTATTCTAGCATTAATAAGAATGCACTGATAAACTATCAAAAAAAATTACCACAAATAATTCAATGCACACCAAAAAACTTTATTGATAAAAGCCTGATTTTTATATGCTTTTTAAAATAAAGGAAAGCAGAAAAGCACCCCCCTTCATAACACCCCCACAATCCATGCAATCAACAATCACCCCCCCATAACGTATGACTAACTTGCTTAAGGCGTGTTAGGCACTGTGTGTGTGACTGTGGCTGTCCCCATTTCCCATCTTCTGCCCCTTGTGCAGATGTGTGGAGACTTGTGACATGTCAGAACTGACAGCTACGTATTGTGCTCACGTCCCATCGCTAAAGATAACGATCCAGATCCACACCGAGAATGCGAAGCTCGGCTCGACTCCCTGGAGTCTCTCTTTGTGACGTTCTGACTCAAAAACATGTGCAGATTTCCAGAACGCTGCTAATCAAAGTATGCAACCAGCTCACTGTCCTCCTTAGATGTTCCCAGAGCTCCGTCGAAGCCTGTTTTTACTCAATGCTTTGGTGAGCTCTGGGCTCCTCTGCTGTCACTCATCCATCCATCATCCATCCATCCAGTTTGGGGATGCTGGGAAGCTTGGAGCCCACGCCAAGGGACACAGGACGCAAGCCAGGGGACATCCCAGATGCAATGAGCAGAGTCAGGACTGCAGGAGGAAATCACTGCACTCAGAAGAAACTACAAAATGGTGGGTCTCGAACCCTACCTAAACTGGCAAGAGTGCTACCCACTGCACCAGTACAAAATAAAATGTGATTTAATTGCGTATGTATGATCATACTGCAATACGAAAACAACACCTCCAGTGCCCCCCACTGGAAGATGCCACAGCTTGCAGAGATAAGACTCTTTCTGTACATGACGGTGCCTTGCATGTCTGTGTATGCATGTGAGAAAGTGAAGGAGGGATGCAGGATGAGTTTAATGGTGTCTTGTTTACTCATTCATCTTTTATGTATTATCCCAGTCCTACAAGGATGACCAGCTAGTAGCCCCATGTCACTCACTTCCGGCGCTGTAGGTTTGAACCTCACCGCTACTGTTCTCCCTGTGTCGCATGGGTTCCCCCTCAGTGCTCTGTTCTCTGTCCATAGTCCAAAGATGAGCAGTCAGCCTAACTGGCATCTCTGAGTTTATGTGCCCCCTGAAGAACAGGCACCCTGTGCCGGACATATCCCAGGCTTGTGCCCAGAGCTGTCAAGCATAGGCTCTCAACCCCCATATGATCCTGACCTGGGTAAGCGAGTAGGAGATGGAAATGTTATCTTTTTCCTTAGCCAACACTCATAGTGCATTTCTGCCCAATTATACAAGCAACATTTTATGTGGAACAATCAGGGTTAAATGCCGTGTCCAATCACAGTATTGTGTCCTCTCCTGGGGCAGCTGTCATTGGCTTCTTATATGTCCAGTCCTGAACCAAGAAAAGAGGGGGTTTTAATGGCTGAATATATGGGCGCTTATCCACTGCACCAGGTACCATACTTTCGGTACTTCAACAATGTACCAAAAGTACCATACTTCAAGGTGTCAGTTTTCTACTGCCATAAAACTAGAATGGTGCTGAATAACATCACAAGGTGGGGTGGGATATTTTGTACTGAATTCTAAAAAAGCCGGTAGTATATTATAGGGCTGGACGATAATAACGTTGCATGTAATGCACATGGAATTCTCAAACCGCCAGTCAAATTAAGATCAGGCTTATAATTAACATCAATTCTGTATGGACCTTATAGGGCAGGGAGTTTAAGTTTTGCTAAAACTTACCAGGTTTTGCATTTTTAATGATTATTTCTTTTCAATATTATGTCAGTATATGTAAAAAAAATCTGTTTAAAGTTTTGGCCTGCTGATTTTGCAGGAGCACTACATGCATCCTCCGTCATAATCATTTTTGTCCTTGCTGTGTACTTAAGTTACTCCTAGACGGGTTTGTGAGAAACTTTTTTGCTTTATAAATACTTTAGTATTTAGTAAAATAAGAAAAAAAATATATAAAAATAAAATCACATTGTGATACTTGAAAAAAAATATCTAATACCATACTGCCCTACCATATAATACAAAATACTTTATCTCCTGTTGTGCCATCCTGATCGGACTATAACAAGGCTTCCAACCAGATCGCAGTTATTATTATTATTATTATTATTATTGTTGTTGTTGTTTTTATTTCATTTATCATTGTTTTCTGAGTATGCTACTTTTTTCAACTCAGCATTTGTATTGTGTTTCAGAGGCAGGCTATTTGCATAACCAATCGGCAGAGAAAGCACTTCCAGTCCAACCCCAAAGTACCGAAGTACCAAAAGAAGTATCTGATCGGTTTGGCACTTTTGGTTCTGGTATTCAACTGGAAGTCAAAGGAAAAGGTAATGTACTGAACTGACTGCACCAAAAGTACAGTACTTGGTGCACGTCAAAAGCGCCCTATAAGTACCAGATGTGAACCTGCATTTCGGAGGTTGCCCTGTTCATAGTCAAAAAGATGGAGGTATATAGAACATGGTGTGAGTACGCCGTTTGCACGACTGACCCACCACCATCTAGTGCTATGTACTATGCCTGCCCTCTGCAGGACTCTGCCGTTATTGTCTTCTCCTGTAGCTTTCCCGAATGGCTTCACTTGAAATTCACCATTCAATGCAAAACGTTTTATATTTGAAACTTGGACGCCCCCTTGAGGCTGAGTCTTGGAATTACATTCCTTGGGTTATTACATTTTTGCCATCTGCAAACCATGTTATCCTTATTAATTTCATTTCATTTAATTTATGCTTCCTTGCCAATAAATGTGAATATTATTAAGATACTCAATGTAAAAAATAATTATATTTTGGAAGTCCGTTTTGAAACATGTAAAATAATAAACACTCAACATCATGATTTCCCCAGTGTCGTGAAGCATTATGTCTTTTAAAGGTCACGATATTGTATCAGATTCCCTGCTCCATGACATTGGCCCGCCATCAGCACCACTGCTCGTTTGGGGAGTGACAATCCGTCTGAATGCTCTACCTGAACAACAAGCCCGTCGCAGCGCTGAATATGACAAGGCAGCCCTGCACACAGCTTAACAGTCCTCTTTTGATTTCAACAAGGTTTCAGTTAAGTGCCATTAAAGGGGTGGAAAACACAGGCAGCTTTCGAGGATGCAGCTTATTAGAGGAGGCGAGCGGTCCCCGCTTTCTTTGATGTTCGCGGCTAGAGCTCCTTCAAAGCCTGTCTCAGCTCACTGATGCCCCTATGACGATTTTAGGCTGTCAGTCAAGACAAAAAAAGATGCAATTTAATCGTTTGTATATGACACATAGCAACACTGCAGTGAAAAGTAAAGCCTCCAATGGTCCAGTATCCAGTTATTAATCCCTCTGAGAATGTTTTTATGTGCGATTAAGTAGCCAATAACATAGGTCAGGGAATTAGTCTAAGCAGATCAAATCATTTATGTTACCTGTAGCATTGGTTGGCCAAGCATAAATTAGCACCCCTTCGCTTGCTGATTACAGGAACACACAGTTAATTTTAATATTAAAGAGGCCAAAATCAATTTAGAGTTTGATCTTGATTAACATTCATACGAGCAATCAAGCAGAAATTCATTAAAAGCCGATTTAATATTTACTGGGAGCCACAGACAACTAAACGCACACCAAGAATGACCTAAAAACAGATGTATATTAGTACCCGTATGGTCAGAGGGTAGCAACCTTCAAATCGTTTTCGATTTGACTTGCTTTAAAGGACAGCCGATTCTGGTATACTCTTTTGAGATCAAAAAGTCCCCGTTCTGAATTATTTGCAGCTGAAAATAATGTTTAAATATACGAGAATCAGGCCTATCGCTTGACCATAATGCATCACCCTACTTCATTTGAAACCATTGAACACATGGCGTTGAAGGTGTTCTTTTGTTTACATCACGCTAGGGGCGCCATTTTCCCATTTCCATGTTACACACCCAAAGAGCACAACACCTCACCTATCTTGCAAAATGAAACTGCATGCACTTATCAAAATCAAACTTTTGCCCCAAATACTAAACACTTCCAGAAATTTTGATCTAACCAACTACACTACACACTGCCAATCATGTACACTGAAAAGAACACAAAGAGAAATTATTACAGACAAATTCACAGACACATGCGCAGAAACAAATGTGACTGAAACATACTTCACTCTTCAACAAGAAGCTAAAGAGCCAAAGCACATTCAATGCAAACCGAAACTTTAGAGAGAAAAAACGAGGGGAAAAAAACATTTGCTAAAACGCATTTCCTAAAATCTCCTTCTCTCAAAACACTGAGCACAAACCCTAAAATTCAAGCAACGCAGACAAAACCTCGTCTTGTAAAACCAAACAGTTTTACCAAAATGATTTTAATCAAGCACAACTGTCAGGAAACACACAAAACCAGCCAATGTGAAAACACTACTCAGCAATTGTGACACGCTACATAAACAGATGCAAAACACTCTGGGATAAAAGGAAAATAATCTTTATTTAGGATATTTGAACATTCCTGTACTTATGAAAGCTTATTTACATCCAAACAAAGAAACCTGTGGCTAAACAAAATGCACTATGAGCTTTTACATATTTTTACGTCAAAATAAATCAGCCATTCTGCCACATCATCGTGCCTCTGCATGGGGTCAGGCCACAGGACTTCATCTACATCACATGCAATGTTCTCCCTTGCAAAACAACGTGGGAAGAATCCTTTGGCATGCCGAATACAGCCTTGGCAAGATTCCAGTCTCACATTATCACACGCTGCTTGCATTGCTAGGATGCGATTTTCCTGTATGTAGGGATTTCGGTCATATACTTTTCACCTCCATGCTGAGAAAAATTCCTCAATAGGGTTTAAAAAGGGAGAATATGGTGGAAGGCAAACATTCAGAACATGCTGGTTATTGTTAAACCAATCACGTATTCTTGGACCGCGGTGAAAGCTCACATTGTCCGTGCAAAGCATCCCATAGACCATCCAGGAATGTTAGAAGAAGGTCAGTTGTTTGGCCCAACAGTAACATGGCGGTGGACAACCCCATAGCTGCTGATGGCAGCGCATATGGTCACATTTCCACCACGCTGGCCAGGCACTCCTATAACGGCACGTTGACCAATTATGTTGCGACCTCTCCTTCTCATTTTTGCCAGACTGAATCCAGCTTCATGCATGAAAATGTATTCATGAGGCCTCTCCATTGAGTCAAGTTCAAAAAGTCTCTATACACAATGAAAATAGAGTACACTCCGTTCTGTGAATGACATATATAGTACAGTATACTGTACATGCTAGTGCTGAGTGTATTGTAGCAGTTTACTTACTTGCGCATATTGATATCGTTGCTCTTTCATTCTTTCAGAGTTTCGCTCAAATGGTACCCTATAGGCTTGTTTCATCCTTAACTGGTTGTGTTGCAGGACACGGTCAATTGTTGAATGACTCACATGGTTTATTCCATCAAAATGCACATTGTCTTCAATAATCCGCTGTTGTATTTCATGCAGTCGTACTGCATTGTTTTGACGGACCATCTCAACAATTACTGTCTCTTATTGTTCTGAGAACACATGTGTCCTTCCACCCCTATGTGGCCGTCTTTCTGCAAAAAGATAATATTGTTGGAAATATACATGCTGTATTGTAAATGTTCTCTACAGTACAATAACTGATATAGTACCATAAGGAAATAATTTTTCCCTGTCCCTTTCTAGACATTGGTGGAGTCATTTAATGACACTGAAATCATGCAGTAAAAATACATTTTACCGGTTTTCTTCTCTGAAAGTTACTGCCATTGGATGTCAAGATGAAGTCCTCAGATTTTATGTAACGCTGTCTGTTAGTGTTTTGTAGGTCATTCATTTATGTTATAAGGCTCTTGCAGAAATATATTAGGTGCTAATGTTTTGGTGCTATGAGTCTCTTTTGAAATGAATATCTTTATTGTCATTCCACATGTGCAACAAAATTGGATGTCAACCAATTAGTGCAAAACAGCGAGAAATTATAAAGTTATAAAGAAATATGAAAAGTGATAAAAACATATGAATAACAAGATATTTTATTGGCATGGATTAAATGGAGTGCATTTCTGAGGCGAGATATTTTGGCTGGTATTGTAGATGGTGTGATAAGTTATGAGAAAGTGACACAGTATTGCAGAATGTATCGTAGCTATTGAAAAAAATGTAACTCGGTTGTCAAAAGCAAATAATTCCACCAATGAATTAATCAGTGCCACTAAGATGAAAAGTACAATCAGCATTGTTTTAACTATGAGAGACAACATGTTTAGGTATATTGTGAGTATGTCTGTGTAAGTAAGCTCCTGAGCTACAAAATTCTAAATGATAGTCACTTCCCACTTTTTCACTGTCACTGTTCACTGTTTTCTCGATTGATGTGGACCATTACTCTAATTTGATTAACGTGCAAACAAGTCTAATGGCCATATTTATGCATAGCAAAACATGATTCCTCATAACTTGACACAAATTTCCAAACATTTTTGTACATATATGCAAAAGCTTTTGTACAATTGTCGTAATTTGTGACAGTTTTCATTTGTTTTAGTCTTTTTGGTCAAAATAAATTATATAGTTTCTCATTGTAATACTTTTATACCCAAAACTATGTAAGTGATCATCGTGTTAGTCACCACATGCAAAACAGTTCACCAAATTATTAAAAATATATTCCTTAAATTGCAGTGCTGCAGCATTGTCGCATTTGTTTGTTTCCACAATGCATGATTTTGTTCCTATTTTGTTGTTCTTGCATGGCCATTTCGCTGCTTTTGTTATACGGGGCTGTGTGACTTTTCTGCTTGTTAATGTACAGGGCCTTGAGATCACAGAAATGCATGCGAGTGCTTTCTTTCAACAGTGAACTTCACATACTGTAAGACAGAGCTTAGCAAAGTTGAAACGTGTGCTATACATGAATAAATATCAGTTTGCTAAAGCAGAACGATCAGTCAGTGACAATACGAAAGTGGAAACCGACTATCATTCAGAATTATGGAGCCTGCGTACACTGACATACTTACACTGACATACTGACAATATGGGAAGATGGTGGCGCAGGAGGTAGTAGGGTTGCAGGTTCGAGCCCTGGTTCCTTCTGACCCCATCAAAGTGTCCTTGAGCAAGACACTGAACCCCCAATTGCTCCCGGTAGGCAGGTTGGTGCCTTGCATGGCAGCTACCGGTGTGTGAGTGTGTGTGTGTGAATGAGTGAATGAGAGGCATTATTGTAAAGCGCTTTGGACTCTCATGGTCAAAACGATGCTGATTGTACTTTTCATTTTGGTGGCGCCGATTGATTCATTGGTGGAATTATTTGCTTTTGAAGCATGAGTTAATTGTTTTGGGTGAGTTACAGGCTTTTGTGTAGTGTTGTGCTGTAGGTGCTTTGTTTTGAGAAATGTTCTTATAGTCATGAGAATGCTAAATATGTTTCATAAAATGTGCCACAGCAATATGAGAAAAAAATGCACCACAATCATTCACTGTCCCTCCACTTGTTTCAGTGTCACTGGTGTTCAGGCCAGTGCAGGCAATTTGGCTAAAACAGTGTAACATTGTCTAATAACCTATTTCAGAGGAAAATAACTCAAAAGTATCAATGACAAAAAGTATGGCATGGTCCACAGCACCCAACACACCCATTTTCAGAAACATGAGACAGCTGTAAAACTATTATGACAACCCTCATTTCAAATGAACCAGCAAATGATGAGGACTGCAATTTAAACTTGTTTTTTAGAGATCTATCTCACAGTGATGTAGGAAAACGATATGTACTTGGCACTCAAAAAAATCTCAAAATGATCTTTTGTTCTTCATGCTTAGTCGATCACACCATCATGGGAATAGGATGAAATCTATTTCATAAAATCTTTCCGGAAATCTTTCCGTAAAAACAATACATACTCTAAAGAAAATATTATACAGTATCCAAGGATAAATATATTTATTGTAATATTTTTTCAGGTGCTACCTTTAGGTAGTTGCCAAGCCAGATGAAAATCTAAAATCTTTTTTCAAATCCTCTGATCATGACTTATATCAGTTATATGATCTTAGTTTTGCGATGCCTGGCAGTACGAGGAAGTGGAAACCCCAAGTCTTGGTCAGGTCCTGGTCATTCAGGTCTCCCTTGATAATCCAGTCATTGATCCTTCCACAAAAGCACTATCGTGGGCCACATCTCCATGCACAGCGTATTGTGCTGTTCTGCACATGCAGGCCTGTCTTTTATCCTCGTGCCCGGGTAAGACCTACATAATATTGTTGTAATTAAGCCATTGTATCTGTAGTACTAGACGTGCCAATATCTAGATTATGCTAAGCAGCTGTGCTGAGGAGATAACCAAGACAAACACATTCCCCACACCAATTAATATCTGTTGAGAATTTCTCAGAGTACATATTAGTCATTACTCTATAATAATGTCCTGCGCGTAAGCTGGTTTTCTCCCACTGGGCCTGCTGCTTGTGGCAGCCTGGTGCCCACACAACGCCTACTGACAGCTGGCCGGCACAGGACTTCCTATTCCAGGAAAAGGCTTCTGTTTGCAGCACAGGTTAGACCTTAAAGCCCCACAAATTGCCTCTCTGTTGCAGCCGTCCGCAAGGAATGTGCACATTCAGGATGACTCCAGTAAGGTATGCTGTCTTACTCTTTGGAAGAAGAAAGATGCACTCAACATATGGGAAATTAGTTGTTATATCTTGTATGAATGAGACAATTCTGGTAATTAGATTATTGTAAAAGCATCCAGGGTGCAGCTCAGCTTGTGCTAACCTTCTACCTGGGATTGCAAGCAAGCCCTGACCAGGATGACTGCTTCATGACTGGGTTGGTGGGTGAGGTGACATACAAGCCACTGAGACCTTACATAATCCGTATGCTCCCTCTTAGGAAGCTGAGGGACAAACCAGCTTTTGGGGTGGGATTGTGGATGTCAACCATGGATGGTGTTTCTGAGATTTTAAAGCATAAGCATTGATGTTCCTGAAAAACGTTACATTAGCATCATCGTGAGCCCTAAGGTGGACCAAATTTGAAGAATAATCTGTACGATACCTTGGTACCGAATGTGCAGTGAAACCTTCTGGTGTCCACCTGCAGGGATCTGGGGATTAACTTGGGATCAGCCTGGGCCTGAATTAAATGTGGTCAATCTCTCCCCTGCCTACATCCCTCCTTCTCTCCATGGCAACATCAGCCTGGGGATTAGTGCCTAACGGAGAAGCAGATACCCTGCCTTACACTCCTACCTGGTCAGACCACCCCGCACCTACGGCAGTCTACGTTTAGAAAATGAAAATAATGAAAATGGGAATACAATAACTGTGACGTTCGACAGCAGAAGTGAAAGGGCTGAAGATGGCCTCAGTGTTTACAGCTTATCCCAAGAGAGACATTCCGATTTGGTGCTTTCATACTTTCCCTGTAACCTCTATATAGCACATACGACTTCATTCATCCCGAGGGAAACCATTGAACTTAACAAGTCCCACTCAGCAGCAGGAGAATTAATCAGAGTTGAATGACAAGAGCGGAATATCTAAACAAAACATCAAAAGAACCACCTTCAGAACAGTTTAAAGGGAAATCTGATGAAATGAAGATAGTTTCTATGATCGATTATTTTCATGAATTTATATTTATACAGTTACAATGGTCTAAGTTCTGTTTAATTTTGTATTTGTGCAGATATCATGTGGTATACTCCTCAGGAGCTCTGCATGGCTTGATAAATCCCCAGGGTCTGACTGATATGCTGTTAAATCCATGTAAACTCCAGATTGTTAAGGTGTTTCCATGGCAATGCTGTTTTCACTTTATATCACAAGGACACACAATCAGATACCTTATACGCACATTCACTTTTAACAATGCTGCATGCTGTGATAGCCAGTCACTAGATGTTACTTGGCAGGGAATTTGCTGTTTTAAACGTTCACTTTGAAGGAGACCAAAGAGAACGCTGTGTGAACGGAGGGATTTGTTGTTTTCTGGAGTACCAGAAATTTCAGGCCAGAGGTCACCTGGCATTCCCGTGAATTAGTCAGGAAGCCACAGACTACAGACGCCAACTTCTACAGAGCTCTCTCAGCCTTACAAAAAAGAGCAATTGCCAAGGACATGATTTTTAAACTGTTGTTTAGTATTAATCATCAGCTCTGAGATACTGGTCACTGCTTGCTGACAAAGATGCGCCATTTAATTAAGTCGGCCTTGTTCGCATGCCACTGCTGTCCAAGTTAATGTGTCCTGACACCGAAGGATCATGCGACTCGCAACGCGATTCACTGCAGGGGTGCCTAGCGGCTGGTCTCGTTAATTAAATGCAGGGTTAATGAGTCAGGGGTGACAGGTGTCAGGCTGGGCGATACCACCGTGACTCAAGATGGGAGGGTGTAGTGGGAACGTCGGCGCCATGAGCTCAAACGCTGCAGGAGAAGGAAGCCATCTTCAGAAAAATCAGCCAGGGTGTGAGCATGAAAGGACTGATTTTATTGGATTTGATAGATCATACACAAAAAATATACTGGCTCTTAAAGGCATTAAAAAACAGTTATACATTACAAACATAAAAAGCACAGTTCATAAGCCACTGAACACACCAGCAGACACTGTAACAACCTTTTTTTTCATTGTCCAAAACTTGAGTAAAACAGAGGCACGGCCTTGGCGACCGTGAGAAGGTGAGAGGATTTTCATGGATGGCTCTAAATGAGCCTTTAAATCATAGAGGAAAAGAGTAGGCTTCATAGCATTTCCAAATGCGTGGGGAAAACATCTGTAAAGAAATTTTAGAATTTTTTTCTGGATAGGGTGTGCATTACATTTCACTGTTTTCCAGTGACTCATATCAGGTTCAGTAGCATCTGATGTGTGATTGTCACAGACAGGCGGCTTTCTGGGAATGGGAGGATTCTCATGCAGCATGCAGATATACATCTTTGAAACATCCTTTTTTTTGTATTAAAAAACAATGGACGAAACACCCACATTTTTTGTACAAGGAAAAAAAAACAATCATAAACTTCACAATCAGAATGTTTTCATGCCTTTCTCAACAACAGAAGTATGGATTCACCCTGCAAGAAAATGGATAATCCTACCTATCTGCCCAAGATACACCTCCTCTCTTCCAGTACCCAGTCCGAGAATCTAGGACCCGTATTCAATTACAGTCCCTGTCTTACTGGAAAGAGATTAAAAACAGATTACAGTGGCACCTCAGTTCTCAAACTCATTAGAACTTCTTAAAAGTTGAACCAACCAGTTCGAAAGAAATTTACCTAGAGCTCGATCTGAATCTAAGAAGTCAAACCGTGAACGCCAACCTAAGATAACTTGTATGTGCAGGGAAATGAGTCACGCGGCACATCTCTCAGCGGAAACAAAGGGTAAAGCTTCAGTCTCAGCCTTTTAATTAGCTGTGATAGCACCGTGCATATTTACACTAACTGAATTAGCTGTATTTAGACAGTAAAAATACATTTAGACAATGACAGACAGTAACAGTAATAATTATATAATAAAATACATTTAAAAATAAAGACTTTGTTATTTTAATATTAATAATAAACCATTAATACATTTAATTATAATAATATATTTGTGCCAAGCGGGGACGGAATGGAGATAAAGGTGCAGACATTAGGGTATAGGGAATACAGGGTTTAATTACGGGTAAGGCAGGCAAAACGCAGATGGGCAATACAATGACCGGACTGGGGAAACAAACTGAAACACGGACGAAATGCAGAGGAGTAATAACAGCAACCAGAAACAGCTGGGATTCCACACGGGGTTAACGGGGGGGTGTGGCACATGGAATGAGCGGACGATCAGTGCAAGACACATTGTTTGGATACATTTATTTTCTTACTTTACCAACTGTCTTGATAAATCTGCTTAGATGTGTTTAGTACAGTATATGCTCTTCTTGTTTTATTCAGTTCATTTTATGTTTAAAAAAACATATCTAGGTGTATTTTTTGGAGGTTGGGAACCAATTAGTTGGTTTTCCATTATTTCTTATGGGGAAAATTCAATCACAACTCGAACTTTTTAGGATTCGATCTGGAGTTCTGAACGGATTAAATTCAAGTTCTGAGGTACCACTGTAGTGATGTTCCCATGTATGTGACGCTCAGGACAAGGTGACCCCTTACTTGTAATGATACGGACGCTTGGGACACAGCAGAGGGGAGCAGGAGAGAGGGTGCTCCTGCCACAGCAGAGGGGAGCAGGAGAGAGGGTGCTCCTGCCACAGCAGAGGGGAGCAGGACAGAGGGTGCTCCTGCCACAGCAGAGGGGAGCAGGAGAGAGGGTGCTCCTGCCACAGCAGAGGGGAGCAGGAGAGAGGGTGCTCCTGCCACAGCAGAGGGGAGCAGGACAGAGGGTAGCTCCTGCCACGGCAGAGGGGAGCAGGAGAGAGGGTGCTCCTGCCACAGCAGAGGGGAGCAGGACAGAGGGTGCTCCTGCCACGGCAGAGGGGAGCAGGAGAGAGGGTGCTCCTGCCACAGACGTTAAATAAGATACCGACCATCCACTCATCCTGCAGGAGGAACCCCACGCTTATTTACAGAAAATCTCAGTCACTTACAGGTAGCTTATACTTACTCAAAGTAGTACAATACTCATAGTACTTCAATTAATACCAAGAAGAGTCAATAAATTAATGAGACAGCGATTGGACAAGGTGAAACTTTCCATTCGTCACTTTCCAGGAAGTGCATCGGCAGTATCTGGGCTAACTGGCCTGGCTGTTTGTGGTCACATCCAAGAAGCCAGGCCTGGCCCATTTCAAGGCTTCAGTCCAGGTGATGCTCTATCACTGATTTGTTTTGAGGCAAATACAGCAGTGGTTAGTTTGATTTTGTGTTTTACGGAGCCGCAGCATACCTTCTGGAGGGTTTTTTATTACTGTCACCCCCCCCCCCCCATCTATACATACATAGGAGGAGAAATGAAGCCACCCTCACGACTGGCAGAATAGTGCAATCTTGGTTCAATCCCGTATAGTTCTCGGTTATCTTGGTAGCGTTCATGTGCTCGGTCTTCCGAGCCAGAGAGGGCGCTGTCTTCGCCATGTCCATTTTTTTGGTAATCAGGATCATCAAGGTTCTGAGTATGACAAAAAACAAACACTTCAGTTAACAGGAAATGATCGAACGCTGGTGTGTGCATTTGTGCACGGAGACGCGGTGGACTCACCGTCACGGGTTCTGTGTGGCTGTTGTGTGTCTGTCCTAGTGGTTGGGTCTCTGAGGCTTGACCTGCATTTGGCTGCAAACGAACAGGAATTTCCAGTCAGCAGTACAAATGAGGATATATCATGGGCAATCACACTTTTTATAATAACCCCTTTACACACAGCCGTTAAACACTTTTAATGGGTTTTTTGCAAGGTCAACATCTGTTTTGTTAAATCATCACATAAATGTTGCATTTATAACCAATGGGGGGGGAGGAGGGGATTTGCTTAGTATGATCCTGCTGATATACACATAGACACACAGCAAGGGCCATCTGTGGAAGATCCACCGGGTCCTGTAGGTTACTTATCGAGCCAGGTTACTGCGGTGAGGCCTAGCTGTCAATGCAGAGTGCCGTGTGTGGGCATCAATTAACCCACGTTAACGTGCTCCTACGTGACACGGTTGCCGTGGCGACACCATAAAAACATAACAACTGGACCCTAGGGAGCCGGCCCACAGCTGGTGCCCACGGCAACAGCACCCAAGGGGCCTGTAAACACACGGAAGGGGACGGACCTCTAGCCCTGCTTGCCGACATGTGAGAGACACACCAACAAGGAACCGTTAACCAGAGCTAATGCTTGGCTAGCACTGCGGCCAAGAACACATGCTCTACCTACCGTTCATTTAGGTCACATGTTGCTTGTGTTTCTGACCGTGCTGCTAACCTAACATAAATATAGCTTTAATGCCAAACAGTACACAGGGTTCAGATTGTTTCCGCTCTCCTGTTTAGCAGACTCCTCATCGCCAGTGCAGGGCGTCTCTGCTACGTCTCTGCCTCAGTATGACACCCTTCATCTCTATATCAGATCTTCCCTTGTGCTGGATGGTTATCTTTTGGTTTTCGTTCCTCCTCACTCCCAAGCCCAGAGCAGGTCTTAAAGTAAGCAGAATACCTCAGGGGACAAACGTCCGCAGCTCTCACACCTGTACGCTAGAATTAATTGCGTGTTATTTAATTTAGAAAACCCTGCTGTACAGATTCATAACAGCATCATGCAAAGCTAACATTTAAATAAATAAATAAATAAACAAACTCATGTGCCGACCATTAATCTGGCTTGGGCAGATACAGGGACCCCACCTTTTCTGCAGAGCCGCTAGTCTTCATTGGTGGTGGGGGCTTATGTTTGGGAGGGGTGCTACAAGAGAGAAAGAGAGGATGGCAAGAATTTCAGCTCCTCGCAAAGTGACTCCTGGTCAGTATTTTCAAAAGGGCTAAATTCTGACGGCGTGGCGACTCCGTCATCCGTGAACAACAGCAAGGCAGTGGGTGGGGGGGGGGGCACTCACTCCTCCTTTCTGCGACGTTTGAGAATCATCACAACGACTGTAGCTATAACAGCCACCAGTATGATGCAGGCAGTAACCCCCCCGATGACAGCTCCAGTTGTGGATCCCTTAAGTGGCAACTGGGTCTCTAGGGGAGACGGAAGGACAGACAGATAGACATCAGATAACACCAGAATTAAAGGCAGATCAAGGAGAATTTGACGCATTGAATAAAATATTCAGCTTTTGCTAAACAAAATGAGAGAATTACCCAGAACTGACTTTTTATCACAATACGTATCAATCATGCCATGTCTGCTAAATGTACGTAAGTATTCATTATGCAGGGATTCAAAATGTAATGACTGGAATGTGAATTATGACGAATATAAGTTAAAGTATTATTGCTTTCACAAAATCCATTACTGCAGTATATATTTGTAGTTCAGAATAAGGCACAGATAATGCACAAAGGGGGTGACGTCGTTGCGAAGACCATGCAGTACCATGTTCATCCACAAGGGGGAACTCCCACTTCAAACTTCCACAGAACTCAAAAACACCGCGGTAGATTCGCTAATGAAGTACCCAAGGCCTGCTGTTCCTTTTTCAGCCAGGAGCCCTTAGCCTGGGATGGCTCATTTACCGCAATGATAAATAGGCAAACAGGGGGCTGGCAGGATACCATATCATCTGTGGCGCCAATGCAGAGCCACTGGAGGACGTATATCCCCTCCCATCAAAATGTGGCATTTCGCAGTCAGTCAGACACAGCACAGTCATTAATACTAATATTTAAGACTCCCTTGATGATCGCTAGCGTGTTCAGTCCTGAACGGAACTGGCCCTTGGGACAGGACAAGGGAAACATTCCAGCGATTCCGAACAGGTGCTGGGCACATTTTGGCAGGCTTCTGTTGATGATTGGCAGCAAGGCAATCAGATGCGCACGCACACGTCTGCCTCCGCTCTGCCCGTTCATCTAGAACGTTCCGGCAACTCCCCCGCATGCGCCTTTAGAAATGCGGGCCCTGCGGCTTCAGTTTTGTGGTTTGGACCGTGCCACCGTTCTGCTGTCGACTAGCAAAGACCTAGCAGGTTTGGGCCGCAGGCCGGAGCGGGGATGTGAGGAAAGGGGAGAGCAGAGAGAGGATGGAGGAAAGGGGAGAGCAGAGTGTGGATGGAGGAAAGGGGAGAGCAGAGAGAGGATGGAGGAAAGGGGAGAGCAGAGTGTGGATGGAGGAAAGGGGAGAGCAGAGTGTGGATGGAGGAAAGGGGAGAGCAGAGAGAGGATGGAGGAAAGGGGAGAGC
>JAODUD010000134.1:20101763-20113795 GCA_026784285.1 Stomatorhinus walkeri
AAACCCCCCCCCCCCCCCCCATGACACATCCCCCATTGGTTTCCTCATTATGACCCCGGCCCCCATATATCAGCCAGCCCAGTAGCGGCAGTGAATGGTCGACATACTCAGAGGGTCACAATCTTCCATCTACCATACTTGGACATGTTAAGGACACCAGCCAGTGATGGACTCATGCATACTGAATGATGTTTTTATCTACACATCAGTACTGATGCATCAACAAAAAGGCTTAATTGGGCCGAAGGAAGAGCTGATGTGAACATTGAAGACCTTTTCAAACAGAGATAGCATTGCCAGTTTCTTCCAGCCAAATGATTTTGAAGGATCTCCAGAAAAAGGCAATTACTGCTACATTTCTTCTGCAAAACAGCAACATCATCGAAAGGCAATAAAGGAAGAGCACGTTTGAGTTTTCAGATTTGTCTTATTCCTCTATTTCACACAGACACTTGTAAACAGCATGGCCTTGAGCTGAAAGGGCTGGGGGAAGGGGGCAGGGTCTGAATTCACTAACCGCTAACTCCACTCAGACAAAAGAGCAGGACAGCAGCTGAAAGCCCCAGCACATGAAAGAGTCGGTGAACAAGGATCTTATAGTTGCTGGGTGTGTCGTGAGAGGAGGAGGGTTCCATTGAGGTTTCTGGGAGAGGGGGAATTCTTGTTTGAAAGATGCCTGTCGCATCACATTCCAGATAATTCAGTTACTTTCAAATAGCCATATTTCTACGAAAGAACCAGAGGTGACTGGTCCATAGGTAGAGGTAATACATCCTATATTTTTGAGATTAAAATTATTAAACAAGTAATTTTTCTCTATTCTTTGAAAAAATTCACTATTGTAATATTGTAAAATGTAGTATTTCTAAGAACCTACTACCTGAATACTCTGCCTAAAGGATACAAGAGTTAATTTAAACTTCTGGCAGACAATGATCAAATGAACAATAAAATAAAAGGAAGTTCACACCCAAGAGCAAAACTAGTTCCTCACCCCATAAATGGAAACCTAACTAAAATCCACCAATCACAATCCAAGAATTTCAGTTCTAAGCAGCTGACAACAGATCAATATGGTGAAGAACAATCTCATTCTGGGGGGTGGGGGAACACAAGGACACAAACCCAAGTTTGTAAAAGTGTCTCCATGGCAACAGGTTCAAGCATTTTAGACCTTAAAATGTTTCCCTTTTCCCAAACTCAGGCCACTCAAAGATGGAATCGTGAATCAATACGAATGAATTATCAACAAGCCTGGGTACATATTATATTTGAAACGCAAAACGACCGCAAATCATTAAAAAAAGAACGGCCATCATTATGTGATTCTACCATCTATTCCATTGACGCCATAAACGATAACTTTAACACTTTAAAAGGCAAAATGGCCGTTTCTCCCCCTTTGGGGTCATTAATAAATCACGATCATTTGTTTAGCTTTTATTAGGTTTGTCGCACTGTAAAATTGGGTAACGCAGAAACTTCATGAATAAATAAAGGCAGGGAGCGCGTTTCTGTGTTGTACGAAAGGGACTGTGACGCAATGTCATTTAACCTTCAACATTCGAAACTTTAGAGGCGCCTCATTTAATTAACCGCACGTAGTGTATTAAGGGGTATAAACTAGGGAAATCCGTGAGACTTACAAGTCAGCTCAAGTAAGCTTTATAACAGACATTAAGTCAAAGTTAAATCGGATAATATAATTATGAAATGTACCCAGAAACCATCTGTTTTTTTCGGCACCGCAGTTTATCAGGTGTCTGTAGCTGCTGGACTGCGACTATGACGCAACCTTATTGAATAATTCGTATACAACTGATTAGCCCTCTTGAGTGAGGACATAAATTAACATAAATAGGGCGTAGCTGGGTTTACATAAAAAACAACAGAAAACTGATTCGCTAAGGTAAATCTTATGTTGGTATTAACTGTGAAAGGTGGAGGAAAATTGACAGAAAACGAGTCCTTGAAAATGCTAATAACAATATTAGGGTCAATAAAAAAAGTGCTCGCCGTCACGCAAATCGCATTAAATAAGTGACCCTTCTTCAATTTTACAGACGTCTAGACACAGTCACCACGTTAAAGACACTGATCAAATCACTTAGCGGCTTTACATATAAAACGCAGTTAATCTAGTTCAAAAGACAATAACGGAGAGAATGACACCCTGTTGCTTTTTGTTCGTGTCCACACTTATAATACATTTGCACATATTACTAGACGTCACGTAAGACGCTCCCCAGAGAAAACAGCGCTAGATGTAGCGATTACGGAGTACGGAAATTGAAAGTAACAGAGGTGACATGCACCTTTTAAGAATGAAGTATTTTTAGCGATCACACACCTGCGGACAACCAGAAAAAAAATATCAAGAGGCCACACCTTGACTAACATGGCGTATAGAACTATTCATACAGACCGGGATAGGAGGCGCAGAAGTCGACAATAACAGGTACTACCTACCGTCGTATTTAGATAGATACCGTAAGAAAAAAAAAAAAATATATATATATATATATATAATTAGACAGAGAGAGGGGAAAATCTACCTTAGAATTAAGTGTCTGAATTTCTTGAATTTGACATTGACTGTCCGTTGTGTCGCAAAAATATCTTCAGTCAGTAATCAGACATTACACATCGAATCATCGAATAACGAAATGGCAAATAACCGTTTGCAGAATGAAGACCGAAAATTAATCTTACCTTGGATCGCTAGCCCAAAAATAATTAGTAGGAAGGCAAAATCGGGCGATTTTCTAGCGTTGTTTTTCCCCATGATCAGTGTTCCTCTGAAAATTAAAAAAAACAAAAACTAATACGCGCGATGGTTTTACAGAGTACTTTAGAATAAACACTCCTGGCTGTTATGCAGCAAAGATACCCTTAAAAGGGGGGAAAAAACTTTAGAGAACAAAACGGACGTCTGTGGTTGCGCTCTCTGTATCCGGAATCTTTTATTCCTCTGCTGGCAGCGTACCCTAAGCAATAACAGGAAAATAATATTACAATCTTGAAAGAGACAGGTAACTACGAGCTGGCAGAAAGTATGAACTGTTATCTAGAGCGTCAAGCAATTCCCCTGCCTTACAGGATTTGCCTAAGTCAGCTGTGATTGGCTGGAATTCGCAGCGTCACCAAGCGTCACTCATTTATAACTCTGGATTGTAAGGTGGAAAGTTTCGAAGTTGTACGGATGTTTCGATACTTGACAGTCACGTAGAACGAAAATCTCGTGCCAATATAGTCCTTCTTCATTCATTGGCAGTCGTTTGTCGTTGATTTGACAAACGAGCACTTCAGCCAGTAGGCCTAATACAACCTAAAAATAAATCGCAGTAATGTAATACCGGCGGTTAAGTTTTTTTTTTTATATTTATCTTACGATACTACTTTAAAAAATACAGTGATGGTTAACATACAAGCTGTGTAACTGTTACCTAGAAGTGAAAGTAAGCACGGAGTGGTTTTAGTTAATGACCAATATGCTTCGAGGGATTTTCCCTCTGGGATTTTTTTTAAAATCTCGTACAAACTGTTTCCCACACTAGAATCTTTTACATGTCGGCAAAATCCGTTTTAATACGTATGTTAGAACATGATTTTAAAAATGTAAAAGTTACAGAAGGAATATTTACTGAATGCTTAAATAAAATGTTCAAACAACCCTACAGAAAGTTACACTTCAACAGGGCAAAATGTTTCCACCATCTCTGGTTATAATGTATTAACGTAGCATGAGATTATTGTACAAGTAGAATGGGATGTGGGCTAAATAGGCAAACAAATTGAAGTCTTCTCGATGCCGGGTTTGTTCTGAATAAAACCGATAAACAATATGCGCTATTATTGTAATATTATGTAGTCATAATATTACACACACACACAACCTCAAAACAGGTTAACTGGAGGACTTCACCCAGTTGAAATGTATTATGCCTTGATAAGAAGCCACTGTAATTATAACATTGATAATTTTTATATGTAGCCATTTATTTTATAAAGTATGTCCAGTCATCCTCCTTACAGCTTATCCAGTCCCCAGTGGCATTTAATTTAGAGCCCATCCCAGGAAACATATTGTCGGAGACAGCCATGATGATTTGAGGCATCCAAACGCTTTGCTTCCCAGCACTGGAAATGCGAAGGCACAACGTTTAACCACAGAGACACCGTGCCATCTGATTAAATCATATCAGCATTATAAATTGATATCTCCGTATGCCTCGTTGTACAAAGGCAACGTACGTTAGTGTTTTATGTCAGGTGACGGGCACTTTGGACTACCCGCTTAGTTTGAGTGAAATTTTCCCCAAAACGAATGATGTCAGATTGGCTAGGTCTATGTAGAAATGCCATTATTCATATTGCATAGGCGAACAATACAAGTGGCAAATCTGGACTATAATTTACTTTATTGCGCCACCTCTTGTTGCTTTGATGTTACTACTTTCATCTTATCAGATAGTTTGTTGTTCCAAATAGTTCGGCAAATAGTTCTTGCGCCTAAAAAATCCAGTTCATCTGTAACTACAGAATAATGCCTCTAAACCCCACGATATTTGCCATTTAATGTAGGCCTACATCAAATTACTTTCCTCGTTCGGGTTTCTCAGATCGTCTCCATGATCGTTCGCACCGTCGCTTAGTTCCCTCGTTTAACCTATGCGGAATTAATCAGCGACCTTTATCTTTTCACACATTATGACCATTTTTTCTTTTATATAATAACGCTTTCGTTGATATTCACTGATTTCAGCTGAAATATATCTGTCAGGACACTTTGACATCTCAGACGAAGGTATGGCATATCTATCGCTCTTTTAAGCGATATCTGAGGTAACGTCCAGTCCTTCGTGGGCATTCGATAAATTCAAGGAGCAATGAGACGATTTTAAAAGCTGACACATTCAGTGGCGTAATTCAGAGATGACAGAGATGACCCGCTTGCTTTATGGCAGCAGGTCTATTGCTTTCAGTCTTGATTCCCACTCACTCATTTCTCTACCAATTGCTTTTTCTCCTCCCCCGATTATCGCAGCGTTAATTAACACTGATCTAGTAATGGCACTCCGAGGGCTGATATTACCGTTACTCTTAATTAAAGACCCTGAAGGGAACTATAAAGACTGAGAGTATAGGCGATGTGTAAGTTAAAGCTATGTTTTTAAAAATTACAGTATAAGCACACAAATTCTCTCTTAAAAATACGAACTCATAGAGTTCAGTTTTGGAGCATAAAACAATGATGTGCCTATTTATTTTGGGGAAAGCTGTCATTTATATGAAGTGTGTGTGTGTGTGTGTGTGTGTGTGCGTGCGTGCGTGCATTTGCCATTTCGCTGTTGGGAGTAAATGGAACAGAGAGCGTATTTACGTAAACGTCCATGTTTTTGTTCCTGTTTGTCCTTGTTATGATTTATCAGCAGGCAGCCGCATGGGCGCTTAGTGTCAAGGTCTTCCTGACGGGTGTCCGCTTCTGGTTTTGGTGACATCTCATAAAAATAGTTCCTGTGTATTTTAGTCTAAATTAGACAATGACACTGTGGTTTCTGGATAGTTATAGAGACAATTTTATGTCACGCAGGCATAAGAGGTAGGTTGTGAGCTTTTGTACGATGGACCTGCATTTTGTGTTCCTCTTGGCTGTAGTCCTGCTCTGCTCTCATCCAGTTATAGCGAAAGGTACAGTGAAACTACAGTTACAGTTCTTTTACTTAATCATCTTTCTTTCTTTCTTTCTTTCTTTCTTTCTTTCTTTCTTTCTTTCTTTCTTTATTTCTTTTGTAGGCCTATTATCATTATCAATAATAATAATAATAATAATAATAACAACAACAATAATAATAATAATAATAATAATAATAATAATAGCTTTATGTCCCTTGGCAATATATTAGATAATTACATTTGTTAAGTCAACTGAAACAGGTCAAATAACTTTAAATATATGCCGGAGGGTGCTGGGTGGCCAGCCCCAGTCCATGAGAGCCTCAGTCCCATGATGCATTTTAATTTGCACCTGATTAACTGCAATACATGAATAAAAAGCTGCAGGAGCGATGCACCCTGCAGTGCTCAAGGTGCAGGCTGTCACCCCTGCGGTACAGCTGTACGTGCTATCCATGATCTTCATCTTAAGGAGAAAGGCAACAACGTTCACTGGCTTCCATTTGAAAAGATGTTTGAAGTGCAATTATTATTTCTTTTCTAATAATAATGATAATAATAATAAAATAATTGTAATAATAAGAGTAATTTAACCATATATCTAATTTGTTTGTACTTACCAGATCAAGACGTGGATGTTATTGTGGCTATGGCAGACACCACCATTACATTACCTTGCTCTAATATGCCACTTAAGGAGGAAATGCTGATAAACTGGCAGTGGCTGCCCCACGGTGCAGACAGCCCCCGGCTGATCCTTCTTGCTGACCGAAGACGGTCGTTGCCGGGCAGGCGGTTCAGGACGGACACCCATCTGGCCGACTCAGGCTTCCAGAAGTCGGGAAATTTCTCGTTGTCCTTGAGGGCCAGTGCTGAGGATGGCGGACGTTACACATGCGTCATTAACCAGGCGCAGAAGACACTGAAAAAGCAGGCCATGCTCCTGATCGTACTCACAGGTGCTTGCAGGTTTTTTGTTCCAAGACATGGTGCTGAATTGGGCCTTTGCTGGTCCCTCTGTTTGTCCTGATGTATTACTTTCTGCATTAGGGCTGCTGTATCTTTCTCCAGTGCTTTTCCTTGTGGGTTTAATGGCAATCTCACTTTGCTGGCACAGTGTCTGCAGATCCCCCCCTCCCTGTTCCAGAGCAGAGCACGCTGCGCCTGCAGGCAAAAGTGTCCGGGTTGAGCTCTGTCCTCAACGTTTCCTGGCTTTCCCCCCGTGGACTGCCACTGCACTATGAGGTGCTGCCCGAAGGGGGCGTGATCACTAAACTGCCCAACATCACACTTGCTGATAAGGGAGACTACATCTGCAAGGTCAGGCTACAGGGGAACCGTGGAAGACCAGCTTCCCTCTTTTTGTATCCAGTGACAGTTGATGGTAAGTGGGGAAAATAGCTGCAGGGAGTTTGAAGAGTAGGGGGGGGGTGATGTTTGAGGTGAAAGGATGGCAGGAAAGCTGGGGTGCTGAAAAGGTGCAGAGAACGGGAAGTATTGAATAGGCGTTGGCTAATTCAATACAGTGAAAATGCTATTAAGCTCTCCCTGCACCATTTCAACGACACCATTTCAGACAAAATTATATGGGGCTGACTCATATTATAGTGCTCCTCTGCTAACTGTACAAATCACTGCTGTTATAATCCAGGGTATAATTCTGGTGTCACTGAGACAGTAGACAGATCATTTTGTTTCACTTCCTAACAGTCGTCTTTATTTCCAGTCAACTGTAATGACCTTTCTGTCCTCCATTTTTGTCTTTCAGGTAGCTGGGCAGCTAATTTCAACCACAGTACTTACAGTAAGTGAATCTACACAATTTAACCGAATGCAGTTTCTATGAAGTCTGAATGTAATTATATCTACGGCCTCCTAAACCTCCCGCTTTCTGGCTCCTTCCCAGGTGCGCAGATCTCGAAGGCGTGTCTTTCCTACACTCCTGTCTCCCTCCCCTGTCCCCCCATTTCTGGAGACTATGTCCTCCTGTACTGGCAGCAGCCCGACAAGCGGAAAGAGATAGAGCTCGTGTTTTCCTACGACCGCTGGAGGCGAAGAGTCCGGAACGTCACCAAATCCAACCTCAGGATCTCGCTGTGTGACTCGGCCAGGCAGGGCGAGTTCGGCTTCGTGCTGACACCTCTGCCTGAACACGGGGGCGTGTTCATCTGCGAAGTCTTCCAGGATGACAACGTCTACAGCCAGAGCCTGAGGCTCAGTGTGCTGCATGGTGAGGGCGGGGATGGGGGGGGAGGGGGTGCCCGTGCATCGAGCCGCTGCCTGCCGCTGCCTTCAGTTTAGAAACCACGTCCTACTGAGGCATCTGTCACTGCCATACTCACTGTGCCACGTCATCTGTCATTGTCATCTAACACTCTACTTAATATACCACTGACATGTTGTCCGCTCATAGTATATATATCTACACTTCTATGCAAGTCTTAGGTGTCCAAATTATGTTGAAATTATTTTTATGTTTGTGTAAAACCTATAATGTTATATCTGTGAGCAGTGGGCAGCTTAGCCATTTCAAAACCCCTCCAAAGTTTACCCCGGTGTATGCAGTAACCATCCAATATACCCATGTATTTGTTGCCTCGATCAATAGCATATCACCTTTGGCTAATCTTACCATCATCAGATCATTTAACAAGTTAAGTTAATTCATTGAGTGAGGTGGTGGTGAAGTTAAAGAATACGTGGATCAGCTAGGGAGCCTCTGAGGAGATGCCTGGGAATTGAAGAAGTGTTCTAGCTATCCAGCAATATGTCAGCAACTTTATAAAGAACAAATTCTTATTTTTATCATGTTACAGTTGTATGTATTCTAATGTTAAAGAGTTTTTTTCCGAGCAATAATATGCTTTCACTCAGATAAATAGCTTAAATTTTTTTTCTCTATATATATCTATCTTCGCGCGTGTGTGTATATATATCTCGCCATCCTTAAAACTCACACCTAAGGGATGTGTTTATGTGAAGTGACACATAGTACCTATGATTACAAGCTGGTATGGCGCCTCAGTTGTTTGCACTGTTGCCTTACGCCTTATGAGGTTTCGAATGCCACTGCATGCTTTCAGATGTGTCTGTCTGATCCTTGTTTCGGTTTCCTGTACATAATCTAGTTTCCTTCCAGAGCCCAAATATATGCGGTCAGGCAGAAATATGAACATGACCATGATGATTGAATCCTGTCCAGGGTTTCCCCTGTCTTATCTTGCCTGGCATAGTCCCTGGGGTCCCCATGATGGGTGGATTGATGGACGGGTTTCGGCTTGGAGCATGGCTCTTGTAGCTGGGTTGTGTGCCGTGACTCCTGCGCGTTTGATCAGCAGATGAACATAGATGACTTCTTTCTTACAGTTGCGGCACAAACCCGACTCTCTGTGGGATATATCTCATGCCGGTACTCGGAGCGCACGCAGGTGCGAATGGTCACTTGGACTCACCAGTATGCCAACCGCTCCCTGAAGTGGTACTCCAAAACGCCGGGTGTCATCGTTACCGAGGTCCAGTTACCACCCCGACCTGAGACCGCTGGCAATTACACCTGCACTCTGGAGCTGAACAACGGGGAGAAGATCGACACTGTGCACGTGGTGAGGCTCGCCAGTGATGGTGAGGGTGATCGCACGGCGCTGCCCCTAATACCCGTGATGCTTTACTGGCTGTTTCTTGACGCCTTCCTCACATTATCTTCTTTGGAGCTGCATACTGAACTAACCATGTCCATTCCATGATGAAGGGGTGGCGTAGTGATTGTCACTATGTACCTCAAAGCAGATGGACTCATGGCACATGTTTGCATGTTTTACAGGTGCCCTTCTTATGAACTTCCCTTGGTTGCTCTCATTTTCTCCCACAGTCCAAATACTTGGAGCTGGCTGGACTGGCATCTCTAAATTGCCCTTTGTTTGTTTGCATATGTGCCTCCTATGATACACTGGCTTCCCATTTGGGACATAGCCTACCTATACTATGACTTCAGGATTGCTGGATAAGGGGTCATGGATGGACGGATGATTGAGTAGATGGATGGAGTATCTATCATCAGTAGATGTGATACAGGAAGGTCATCAAAGACAACAAAGAGAAGTTCGATACATGTCTGTTTTTCAGTCGATTGAGTTCAGAAGACGTCAATGTCAAGCTATTCACTTAAACAGGGGTTTTCAATGTGAGGGGGTTCCCCTCCCCGGGTCTGTAAAGCAGAATCAGGTGGATGAGCAGAGACATTTCATGCTTTGAGGAAACACCAGTATTATCATCTGGTTGGTACAAGGCGAAAAATACTGTAGTAGCATGAAGAACATTTAATGCTGGCCTTTATTATGCATGGTGGGCGGAGTGGTGGTTCTGAGGCTGGGGATCTGTGCTGGAAATCAGAAGGTTGCCAGTTTGAATCCCCTGAATGCCAGGACCGATTTTACTCGATGGGACCCTTGCGCAAGGCCCTTCACCTGCAATTTATTCGTCATGGATATGACACTAACCTACATCCAGCCCTTTAAGGAGGTTCTCCTACCTCCAGGGACAGTTTAACGGTTGGTGTCAGGATTGGCACTCCAGCCGCCAAAAAAACTTTATACTGTTCCACTCCATCCAAACTGGTGTGGTGCTGAGGCATCACCCGTCGCACGGCCGCACTCGGGCTCTCACCCCAGGGGTGGTTCCTCATGTGGTGGGTGCAGCAACGCGCTCTATCCTCCTTACCTCTACCCCACCTCTTTATCACGTTCTATCAGACACCCCTGCTCTTTAGACCCTGTAGTGATACATTTGCTAGGGCTAGTGGGTTCCAAGCTCCTTGTTCTTAGATCCTACATTTATGTGGGAGTCTGTGGTATAAGAAAGGTTGAAAACCCCTAGTTTGAACCAAGTGTTAAGACTGCTGTAGAGCTGGATATACGCTGTGTAGTCTGAGTAACCAATGGAGCATGCCTAGACTTTTCTCTGTCTCATGAACACATCAAGTCCCCATCAGGCTCTTTAGTTGGCGCATAGGCTGACAAGATGTATTCTTATGCAAGGTAATGGTGCCCCCCCTTAATCAAGGCTTCCCCATACTTCATGGTGAGGCGCCCATGTTCTCTCCTTGTTCTCTGGGAATTGGGAGGTTGGTGTCAGTCCATGTAAAACATATGGTTAATTCAGAAGAGTGTAAATGGTCAAATTGGCTGTAGTAAGGCAGAGCATTTAAAGAAACCACGAGAGTGAGTGGTCTTAACAAGGATCCCTGGGGGACACCAGTGCTGATGTCAGGAGCAGCGGAAGGCTGATCTTTAAGCACAACAGAAATATGATGTAAGAGAAGGCTGGCTATTGGCAAACAGAAAGCTAGAAATGTCATAAACCCTCAGTTATACGCTGCCTATTCGCTGGATGTCATACTTCACCAGGCACATTGGAAACATCTCGGAAAGCCCGTCTTTGCAGCTTGGGTCAGCTCCCAATTAATTCTCAAGAATAACAGGCAGACCCTCATAAGCAAAGTCTGACTATCCTGGGGTTCTCCACATGGTTATTCAGCTGGTAGTTTCCTAAAAATACAAGCCTGGATTACAGCAACAGCAAAGTTTGTCGATAATAATGTACTTATCCTGTGACGAGGGCTTAGTCTTCTTTTCTAAGGATGGATTTGCTGTTTCAGATCTGAAGGATATACAAGTGAAAGCTGACGTGCGATTCTCACCCTTCCCACCCACCGTTCGTTATGTAAGAAATGCCTAATCAAAGCAGGATGAAAATAGGACCTGGTATTTTAATGATCTATTTTAAAATGGTTGCAACTCACCTAGCTTGTAGAAAAATGGAACCTCTCAGCCGTTTTAGCTAGCTAGACCTTAGTGTAAAGACTGTTGTTTTTGTACATTTCTTGATGTTTAAGATAACAGTGTAATTGTTGCCGTTTTTGTGTTCGTTTCCATGGTTACCTGTTCTAAGACGAGGTGAGCCTCGTGATATGGGAAATATGAAATGGAGACCACTAATGCCCACAGTAAATCTGTCTATAGCGAGTAGTAATCCTGACTGCTGGGCTTTTCATTTCATGCTCAAATAATAATGTTTAATGCTGAGTGGCTTGTTTGCGTGTATTCATGTGTGTCCGCATCCTGCTTTAGCATGTATCGCCATGCCACCTATTGCACTAGCTTATGTAGCATCAGGCTTATGAATTCTGTCCAGCTGGTTTGGCATGAGGAGCTGGGGAAAGGTTAAAGGTCACTGCACGTCTGCCACGCTCCAGTGCGTTTGGAATTCAAAACCCACCCGTGTGAGTCTGGCAAACCGACAACGGGTCAGAACAGGGACACAGAGACAGTCTTCCTGTTGGAGGCTAGTCAGCCAGACTA
>JAODUD010000134.1:20162299-20174522 GCA_026784285.1 Stomatorhinus walkeri
TACCATGGTAATTCAGCGGGGATTCATTTAAGACACGTTGATGGAACGGAACTCTCACTTAAATAAGACAGACTTATAGAAATAAGCCAGACCTTCCCTTAATCCTGCTTCGTGGAATACCCTCCTACTCCGCTGCCCATGCCTACAGATATTGTTGATTCTGTGACCCTAAACCACCCCACAGGGCGTGCAGTGAGAGACAATCACAAACCAGGGTTTCACTCATTGAAATAAAACTCAGACCATGATCACATTAAAGTGTGATGTTTATTGGTTGGCACTCTCCCTTTCCTACAAAGTAAAAGTGATAAATTAATCATGGTACACACATATAGATGAAATATTGGTGAAAGTATAGCAATATGCTCAAGCTTCTGAATTTCACACTTCAGTTTTTTTTATTTAAAGTTGCTTCTTCATGCAGTCGAGCTCGAGCATGCGCTTGTATAGGGAACGCACATTGATTTGCTACATTTATATAATATACAGGCATGTTTAATGTGAGCTTTATGACTACTGTTTTTCTTGACTTAAGACCTCTGCACAGTTCTCAGTTGCATCTGATCTCTTTTCTTCACCTGACATCATATCATCTTCATCACAGATGGAAAGCAGATCAACCTTGTATCAATCAGTTCAGTAAACACTGTTTGCAAGTTAGTTCTACTAATCAACCTAGTATTATGAAGTATGGCGTGGGTACAGGAGAAGGAGAAGACGGAGATGTCTGTGGAAGTAGGTGAAGGCACGTGAAAGAGTGGATGCAGGTAGAGGACTTTTATTAGGTGGATGGATGAGTAGAGTGGGGTTAAGTGTAGGAGTGGGAAGAGTCATACAGGGCAGTCAGCTGAGTCAAAGGGAAAGCGGAGTCATGAGGAACAGTTGTGGTATTAAAATGTATTATGTAGAAGAGTGAGTGTGATCATGTTTAATGGGTCATACAGTGGAGTGGACATAGCCATGTGTAATGAATGGGCTTGGTTACGTAGTTGAATAATTGGGGTTAAGATGTAGAGTAGCGGGTGTAACCATGTAGGAGTCAGTATGGTCAAACATAAATGGCTGGAAATATCTAGAAGAGTAGGTGGTGTTCTGCAGAGGAATACACGGGGTAAAGGGTGGGGTCAAGTCGAAGAGTGAGTGGAAGAGGTGCAATAAGGGATAAATAAACACGGCATGTGGCTTATGTGGTTATATGGGGCGAAAAACTCCACTATTCATTTTGGAGTAAAGTCTTTTGTTTTCTATTAGACTGCACAACATTTTATTGTTCTCTTAAATGTAATGCTTTCCTGTTTTGCGATTTCTATGCTCATTGGTTACCGTATTTCATCGTTTTGACACATATCATTGAATGTCTGTGTAATATTAGTTACTGCCAGTTCCTCAGAAGCTTCCTTTTGTAGGCATCCTCATTTCCCATCAGGTCAATTAAAATGACCATCTTCTCTGCTATGTTCGCAATCTAAATTAAAATCACATAGAATATTATATAAATAACAGGCTCAATAAAACAATTTATAAAGGACTTCCCTTACAATGCTAAATGATTTTTCTGTAAATATTTATACGAACACATATACACACACACACACACACAGTGGTATCTCAGAACTCAAACTTAATGTGTCCTGCCCCGATCGTCCGCTCCTTCCGTGTGCCACGCCCCCTTGTTAACCCTGTGTGTAAGCCCCGTGTGATCAGCTATGTCTGGTTGTCAATTGTCCTCTGTATTTAGTCCACAACAATATTATTATAATTAAATGTATTAATGATTTATTAAGTTAATGCATGACGAAAGAGCCCTACCAAATTCTGTAACCTATTAATTAAAAATTTGTGATCAGCTGTGTTTCAATCCCCAGTAAGATCAAGAAGTACCGGCACTGAACTGTCACCATTATCTGAAGCCATTAAAATATCATTAAAAAATTTGAAGAGCTTTTCAGTATAATGCTTATTTGGTTACCACTACGAAGAACGTACATATCTGGGCAATTTTACTAATAGTATGTGTGTACTTTATTAGAAAATGAGAGAAACAAATGTTTATGCACTCCCAGTTTTGAATTCTCTCTCTCACTCTCTCACACGCACACACACACACACAGACACCATAAACCATTTTGTAGAAATGTTTTGGTCATAATGTGCATTTTATTGTTCATTTCTATATTTCTAAATTGATATGACTTCTTTTGATACATGGCCCAAAATCCATAGAACAAAGTACTTAAATGCTCTAATGTGAACACTTCTAGGTAGAAGTCAGCAGAATTAAAATACTGTGAGCAAATGGAAATTCACTTAAGCATGATAGGAAATGAAAATAGTGACTTAATTCTATTTATTTGTAACCATTAAAAGGTATTTGCATTGGTTTTCGTTGCTTGACCATATCCAAATAAAAGACATAATGAGAGGACACATATTATCAACTCTAAGGACACCAGTCTGCCGCAGGAGGGACCACAGGGAACAACTTACAGATCCACAGAAACCCCAAGACCTTGTCATAATGGAGGCACACTGTGTTCTTTGTTTGACTGGCTGACTGCCACCTAGTGGTATCAGAGGAGCATAACCCCACTAAGGGCTTGAGGATACAGCTCTGGCCTCTTTGGTTCTTTGTGTTTCTGTGTGTCTAGCTGCAGATGTGTATTACAGTTTATCATTAATAGCGAACAGGGCTTCAGGAGCAAAGCCAGGGCATTGGGGGTGCTTCCTATCTTCAGCTTCGAGGACTTGCATTGCTTTTCTTTTTTTCACTCAGAGAAATTATATGCAAGTCACAAGATTCAAAATTTGCCTGCATGGCATTTATTTCTGTTATAACCCTAATCCTAACACAAAGTTCTCTCATCTCACCTCTTAATTGAAATGTAATCCTTTACCAGCTTTTTAGAAATAATGATCGAGTGCAGTGAACAAGTTAGATTTCAACTATCATTTATGTTGTAGTTACACTCCATCCAAAGAATTTTAACTACTGTCAGGGACTTGTAAATATCAGATTTATTTAACAAAATACATTACTCGTTCCCAAATGCTTCCAGAACATTGTCTACAGCCCCTCCCAACAGCACTCCCATGAATCTTGCCACATTGCTTACACCCCTAACCCCCTTTACAAACAGTTGTCCCAGCCCAGCTCCCATACTCATCACCTGGGAGCCCAGCTCTGAGGAGAGAGCCAAAACATACCCTTCACCCCGCTCCAGCACCGTCCCACCAATAAGCGTGGATGCTGACCGAGTCGTGTTCACAAGCCCGCCGAAAATGCCGAGCCCATCCCCAGCCAGGACACCCATCCCAGTGACCCCCTCCATGAAGCTGGTGAAGAGTGTTTCCACTAGAGGGGAGGTGCAGGAGTAAGCCAGTGAGCCACAGCCCCCCGCCACCCTCCCCAGCAGGCTCCCCACGGACGAGACTCCGCCCGCCGCGTCAGAGATAATGTTGTGGAAAACCAGGAATGTGTCATAGGGCACAGTTGAGAGTATACCCAGCTCCTCCTGTAGCACATAGGACACCTGCTCGGGAAGCCGTGCCAGTGTGGAGGCGGCCGGACAGAACGGGATAGAGACCAGGTACAAGGCTGACGAGAGCAGGTACTGAAATGGGCCGGTGGAGTCATTCTCCGTTTCAGCAGCAGCTGAGTCATGAACTGGAGCTTCATCCATCTGCATCGGTGAATGTTCGGCAGATCTCTCTGCCACCTTCTTCAGCATGTCCTCCCACTCCTGAACCCCATCAGCCTCTCCGCAGCCACCAGGAAACAGACTGCCAGCCTCGAGCTCCTCCTGCAGCGCTCCGATGCCCAGCACCCTGACCCCCTCTTCCCTCTTGCTCAGCACCCCAAAACTGAAAATTCTCTCCTCGTCCGGGGCAGCGCAGCACAAAGCCAACCAGTAGAGGGCGACTGTGCTGCCCTTCTCAAAGGGATCCATGGGGCGTGTGCCAGTTAACACATACAGATCACCTCCAATGGACTGGCACTGAGGAAAAGCATTTGCTTGGACTAACTCCAACACAGTCGCATCCCAAGACTGGGCATGAGTGTCTGATAAGGCGACAGCCCCCTCTTGTGGTCTTAGAAAGGAAATGGGCAAGGCTGGATGATCTTCCTCATCCTCAAAAGTAAACATGTCAAAAGAAGAGAGAATAAAACATTACCTTTGTTATTATTGACATTGATTTAAATAAAATAAAATCTGGAAAAAAACATTTCATTTTCCCAGACATGAAAAATAGCAAGCCAAAATCTCAAAAAATGAACCATTTTAGGCACTGGTGTACAGAAATGTTTGTAGTGACTCAATCTTTCCCCTTTTATACCCTTGAATGTCATCTTCCTTCAGCCACCTGATGAAACTTTTTGAATGTAATCATCTCACACACCGCCACTGTAGGATAACCTTTTCAGACAAGAAATCAAGCAATCACTTGAGTCAGTCTAATTTATCATTTTATCTTACTAATTAGATTACCACATTATCAATAAATAAGTTCTATTCATTATACAGCCTTCACAGAACTTTATACTTTAGTTGCACATGCTAACCTTCAATTTTTTCTTATTGACTATTTTTGAATACAGAGCCACAATAATAACAATTAGTTCCTGACAGAAATTCTGCAAACAATAGCTACATTTTATTTATTTAGCAAGTGCTTTTACCCAAAAAATGATCAGACAGTCCCTGGAGCAATTGGGGGGGGGGGGGTTAAACGGTCTTGATCAGAAAGACCCTAGTGGTGAAATTACACTGCTGACTCCAGGATAGGAGCGAACTACCATCCAATCACAGGTATAGTATCCTAACCCACTGTATCACACTCCATCACTCAAAGGCACTACTAGGATTCAAACACAGGACCTCCTGTTTACTAGAAAGGCAATTTAACCAATTAAGGAGTTGCTGTTGACAGCAACCAGCTCCTACTCTGATTTACATACAATGCAGACATAGAACTGAGTATATTTATATTTCCTTTCCTCTCTAATGTTTCATTAGTTCACCTGTGTGTTTTCTGATGTGGTCCATGCATGAAGTACAGCGATATGTTTGCAGAGATTCAGAGGAGACTGAATCCTGAGGTACTCTGCCAGTTAAACCTGCACCCTGTTCTTTCACATGCAAACTTTTGTGAGCTTCCTGTTTACTGGAGCTGTTTGAGTTTCATCATTAAACCAATGGATTTCAGATGCCTTTGGTTTTAATATCAACTTCTATGCATTTGGCAATGAATTGATATTGAAGCTCTTTTCTAAAAGCACAGTATAAATAGATTAGTTCTTCCTGTCCTAACTCCCTAATAACCCTTGAAATGTTGTTCGTCAACCAGTCTTCCTTACAACCGCTAAGTGCAGTGACAAGAAAGCTCACTATGGTAACTAGCCACAGATTACAGTGTTCGTAACAGCTTTGAAATACTCCGTTTGAGTTGAAATTCTCAAAAACACTAAAGAAAACATATTTGTGTCTGTCAGTCGCCTTGAGAGTCACGTCCACATCATTGTCGCAGCACGCACAAAGTACACAACAAAAACTTGTTGGGACGCGTCTGCCTTTTTTAAGAACCAGCAGTAGCAGCAGAACTACAAGCCCAGCAGAGCCAAGCAGGGTGACAGAGAGCCCTGCTGAGGCACGTACCTGTCCGTCTCCCTCGCTGCCCATGCGCTCCAGACCCCCAGCAACGTTAAACGCCAAGTAGGCCGTAACATCACTAGAAACATCGTAGAGGGTGGCGAACGCCTGCGCGCCGTCAGGGCTGTGACAGAGGAGCTGCAGCTGCTCCCCCCCAAAGTCTGTGGGGGGCGCCCCTTTATGGAAGCTCCGTGCACATTGAGAGGCCGCCGCATCTTCTCCCGCTCGCACTGACACGCTGAAACAAAGCCCGGCCAGAAGCCAGCTTCGAACGCCGGCAGCTGAGAGAGACATGGTCACCTGAGCTGACCTTCTGGCTACGACTTGAAGGGCTCCTCAGATCAACTGACTGTTTCATAGCCTTTCTGTTTCTAACCCTCGCTATCCCTGAATCACCTCTGCGCCACGCCCAGAAGCCCAATCTCTTCCACGTATCTCTACCCCTCCCGACCAACCTGCTCCTACCAGCTACACCCCAGCATACCTTACTTAGGCTCTAACAACACCTAATACCTAAACAAGTCCATCTCCACACCTTCCACCAGTACCTGTAAATCTGCATTCCGGGACAGCGCCTTCTCCTTATTGGCTTTTGCTTTGAGCAAGTGAATGACTGACAAGCACAACTGTTCCCAGCCCACAGACACACTCCGCCTTAGGGATCATTAGAGCAGAGCACAGCGCTAACGCTCTCGGTCATGCTAAGCTGTAAACAGAATAATTAATCACCAGTAATACGATAGCGTGCACATCACAGGAGGAAGCTTTATGCCGCGGCAGGTACTGCGACATCACAGAGAGGAGCCGTGTGGCCCCGAAGCCCCTTTGAAAGGCATACAAGGCACGCATTCCCAACCCTCTGACACCATAAGTATGTTTGGATTTCAGCCTGAAAAAGATGGCAGAACCATCACAAGAAACAGACTAAGCACCTGGAATTCCTGCCAACCAAGGAACTGCGTCTGAAGATCAGGATGTGAGAAACACAGACCACTGATTTGAAATAATGGGTTTATTTGAACTTTTCGGTATTAAATTCAATTAAAATAAAAAGGAATTAAATAAAAATAATCCAATCTAGTGCTCTCTGCCAAAAGAACAAAAAAAAGAATCAGTACTGCTTTTAAAGTTTAGACATTTGTCCCCCAAATGTCTAAACTTACTTTAATGTTTAATCTGAAAGATTTCAACAGAAGACAGGGAACTATCAAAACGCTGGTGGACCCACGGGGAAATGTCTTCAGCAGCAGGAGAATTGGAACGTCTCTTGTTATGTTTCTAATGACCTTCTATCATTAAGCACACCATATCTGTCATATGAACTTCAAAGCAGCTGTTGTGAAATGTCACACTTGTAGAGCATCTTTTTATATGCGTGAGAGATAAGCCCTAGAGGGGGCAGGGATGTTGCCCCTTTGCGACGTGATTCGTTTTCGTATAAAAACACGCCCTGCAGTGGTTCGTCTTGTTTACATGGCAGCTGACAATAGTATGAGTGAGCTCTGGGAGCCGTGGGGCGACTGACGTGGGGCGTCACTCGTTGGGAATGTCGATGACCAGCTCGGCCTCCTCTCCCTCGCCCCTCTCCTCTTCAGCCCTGTCGCTGTCTGCCTCGCTCTCCCCCTCGTCCTCTGGTGCATCCCCACTCAGCATCTGCCTGGGCACCCAGCTGAAGGGGGCGCCAGTGGGGGCCGGGGAAGCCGCGGAAGACGGGTAGTTAGAAGTCGCAGGGCCCACAGCCTGGAGAGCAGTGAAGGAAGGACAAGAAGAGGGGCAATGTGAGCAAAGGATGAAACGAAAGATCAAAAGGGAAAAACACACCAGACAAAAAATTGAGTATAACATTCTGGACATGCAATAAAACTGATTTTTGGTATTAACACGACAGAACTGCAATTTTTACAGGTCTAATGAAAACAGAAGCAATGGAAATATCTCTGCTATTCTTACTCTGTAAAATACCCATGTCCAGGTGCTTCAGGTTGTAGAATATAATTACCCCTTATCCACCACTTGGGGGCAATGTAGCACCTAAAAATATTATCAGAACACAATAACAACGGCTGAAGCTGCGTGACAGCAGCAAGACCTGCACCTGTCAGGGACCAGAGCCAGCTTTAGAGAGCCTTGCAATTAAAACTCTAACCAACAGATGATTACGCCTGATGAACTCCTGTGTGTCATGTAGGCCATTCTCCATCTCGCCCCTCTCTCTCTCCCTCCCTCTCTCTCACCTTCCCTGCAGAGTCTTTCTTGTGTTTGGTCGTCTTTGCCTTTCTCTCTTTCTTCCCTCGTTCAGCGGAGGGGGCCAAATACTCTGGGGGGAAGGGCAGCTACCCACCACACGCACAGAATACGTGCAGGTGTCATTTTTTTTTTTTTTTTTTTTTTTTTTTTTTAAAAAACCAAAAAAACACCAGGCAGACAGACACCCACACATACCAGGAAAATGTTCCAGTAAGGGGAGAGTGAAGTCATGGAGAGAGGGGGGGGAGGAAAAAAACTTATATGAATAAAATGGCCAAAATTAAATACAACATTTAGACATCACAACTAACTCAATGAAAATGAGAAAAAGAGTAACACTGACGTAAAAAAACAATGGATCAATAGAAAGAACCAACGGCCTCAATGATCCTGCCTGGCTTGAAGACACCCCAGTGACAGTATCCCCATGAACTCACAGTACTGAGGTAGGGTGTGGATGCTGCAGGCTGGAGAGGATTCATCCCAGGGCGAGAAAGAAGGGAGAGATGAGGTGATGAAGACGAGGCAAGGGGGGGAATGCCAGGGCTGCCTCTCCTCCTGATGGGGACACAATATAAACATCAAAACAGCAAAATAACAGTATGGAGCACTGGGAGCAGCAGCAGTCACCAAAGCCTGTCTCACATGCTCACTTTTTAACACCTTCTCGCTCTCTGTCCTTCAGTCCTTCCCCCTCACTGTTATCTGAGGAAGCTGTGGCCTCAGAATCTGCAAAGAGACCCACAAATAATGTCACAAGACATGTAATACTACCATAACAATGGTATTATCAGCAGCACTGCTAATATTACCATTTTAAAAATCGGACAATAATAAAAGAAAGTTAATATAAAGGACACTGGAGCAGGCGCTTACCAGACGAATCTTCGTCGACTCTCTCATACTGTAACAGTCTATCTAACAAAAAGCTGACATGAAGCATAGGACACCGGTCAGTACTGCGTTAGGCTTTTACAGAAGACCCATTTCACAGCCTGAAAATCGCTTCACCTCTTATCTCTGGACACCTTGAGTAGTTTCCTTTGCGCCCTCCTCAACTCCTCCTGGAAACATTCCTGCTCCTGAAAAGCACATGAAAAAATCTGAATAATAAATTACTGCCGATTAGCTAGAAAATGGACATAATTCAGGCTAGCATAAAAAAAACTTACGTAAACGAGAAATTTCAGTTTCCGCTTCAGGTTTTTGTATTTTCGCTTATAATCCACGTCCATTTCAGCCTGCCCGTTCATTTTTTCTGAAAGAATTGAGTTATTAATATGACATCCCATAACCGAAAATCAGACACATATATAATCCTATTTTTAAGAAACTAGAAATGGCACGATTGTTTACTCCATATAGTATTCATCGCAATAAAGAAGTTAGCTTATATTTTAGCTAATGTGCTACAACAACAAAAACGGTTAAATTCACGGTAAAATAATATATATTATTCATATGAACAAATTACTAACACAAAATACTCACAATAATTCCATAAATTGGCGAAAAATGTATCACAACTATTTTTGTTTATCTTTATTATTACACATTTCCTGCAAAAGAGAGCGGTTGCAATCTTTTCTTCTGTGTTTTTTGTAACCTAGATGTGGCGATAGCGCCACCTTTCGTCTTGGCGATTAAACTGCCCGATCTAGCATTATCTTAAAAAAAAACAATCGTAATCAGCAGAAAAATAGAGGTCCCTAAGAATTAAACATAATCTGACGTTCAGAATGAAAATGAATGCCCACCATATCTTATTTTCGGAAAAGACAGTCAGTGTAATTTAGTGCTCAACTTCTGGCTACTTTCTATTATGTGTTTAATGCAAAATACCTTTTTAATTTTATTTATTATTTACCCATTATGGTATATAAGCGATCCTAATAACCTATATGTTGGTTCTTTCGTTGTGATGTGAACAATGATTTGATGAGAATAACTTAATTAATGGATACAATCATTTAAAAAGCTGCCTGAGTCGAGCTAGCATAGTTTTGTTTTTTATAGTTATAAATCTTAGAGGGAAAGTAAAAGAGAACCGCATTACAATCCATCGTTTCGTGATAATTTGAAGTGATACTTTAGAAAATGTATTTGATTAAGTGATCACATACGGCCTAAATGATTTAGCACAAGTGATACTTGTCTATAGGTTATGCATTACGTAGCATATCGCTTCTCCGAAGCTGGATGCATTAGTCTGTTTTACATAGTACTGCGCAGAAAATCGACTGCGCGTGGGACGCGGCAGCTAGGTGAACTGAATTATCCGTCAAGACATTTTGGAGTTCAGAATATTGCTGAAGCAAAAAATAATAACACAATAATTCGTCACATCGTTCAGCCTGTGTAAATAAATCCCCACACCGGTTTATGTGCTGAGCTACTCCACAGCCACCATCTTCTCTCCGTTTCTAGAAGCACTCAGACGGAAATAGAAGCTTCCCCAGCTGCCAGATCGCTGCTATGCCATGGACTCTGCCCACTGCTCAGTGCTTTGGCCAGTGAAAGAATTACATGCCAAAACAGCATAACTCATTTCATTGTCCCTTAAGGTAGTTGTTTTCGTTTATGTATGTATACTTTTATAGGAGGCACGATTTTTATAGTTGTCTCCGGTGTATTTTATCCTTATTGTTTCCGCTGGTCCAGCGTCTATATATATTGGACATATTTTGTATGCCTTTTTCTGTCCTTCAGTCAGCCCCCGACTATTTCTGTCACAATAACCCCCACCTCTCCTCTCTTTAATTTCCCCAGTCCTGCCGTCCCGTTCATTCAGAGTGCAGCCTATATAGCTCTGACTACTGACACCTGGCATGTCACGGAATCACACCAAAGACAAATGCTTTAACAAAAGTCTCCTCGCTGAGCATAAGGTAAGGGCTGTGTGGACACGTCAGTGGGACCATTGTCACCGAAATTTAAGTTATCTTTAACTTTATTTAACTTTAACTGATCTTATTGACAGAAGGCTGGAATTTTAATTAATTTAGTTCCTCATTTGCACAATCACGTATGTGCTTAAATATATAGAACGTAGCCTATATAAACCAAAATAAATATAGGCCTACTGCATGTATACACTAACAATTCTATGTTTTTAATTCTCACATGTAATTTCTTTGTATTGTTGTTCCAGCAAAAGCTGATACAGGCCATTAAACGAATAAAACATGAAATAGACGAATGCTGGGATGCAGAAAGAGAAACGTACGCACAGGCTCTGTCAGTGGAGGTATCTGTAAAGGCGGTGTCATCCTAATCTGCACTGCTTTTAAGACGAATTCCGAACGACTCCTCTACATGCAATTTTTTTAGTTCAGTTGTGAAGTATGAGGCAATGTGTCCCGTCCATTACTGATAATTATTGTTATACTTTACATATGCCAGGGGGTTATTCGTTGTACAGTAACAAAGGAACATGAATCCCAAAGATACAAACAAAGTCCAAAAAAACAATACATATTTTGCAGTATGACTAAAATAGGACAGTATAAATTACGGTATAGGATGTGTATGTAGAACTTATATAGTAATAGTCTGGTGCTATCTGTTTTCAAAACAAATTCTCCTGATGTGTTGGGGGTGAAGGCTGGCTAATTGGTAGGTTAGCTAATTGTTCAAGTTGCGACACAGTAAAAGACAAACTAAGTCCTGCAAGACCATTTGGAAGAGTTAACTAAGCTAATTTGTCCTTCTGCAGAACACGTTTGAAGACTTAGAAAGGGAAATCAGAAGTGAGTATCAGAACCTGCATCACTTTCTGGACTTGGAGGAAGAGATGGATGTAGAGAGGTTAATGAAAAACAAAGAGAAGAGGGTGAAACTGCTCAGGGAGAGAGAGAAAAAGATCTCCGAGCAAGGGAAGGACCTTGAAAGAGCGATCGAGACGCTGAACAGCAAACTGAAGGAAGAGGACAGTCCTAAACTCTTAAATGTAAGATAGCGAGAGGTACAAAGGGACTTTATCTAAACATGAGCGCTATGTATAACGTTTACATAATTCATGCTGTGTTGATTTATTTCAAACTACCGCTTAAATTTTATTTCCAGTTATGGTTAATCAACGGTATATGCATGTCCATAGTTGTTTGTGTTTCAGAATGCTGACATAAACTCTTCCTTTTGTATGTAGGATATCAAGGACCTTTTGAAAAGGTAACTGCTGGACATTCATGCACAGCTTGGCCGTGGTAGCCTCGCCATCCCTGTCCTCGCTCCTCTTAGACACACATGCATCCTTGCTATTATCTTGTCGCTTTAAACTAACTATCTCCCACTAACACAGCCATCTGCACACCCGCCCCACCCCCCCC
>JAODUD010000134.1:20188625-20214112 GCA_026784285.1 Stomatorhinus walkeri
GGGGGGGGTATCTATACTAGTTATTAAAATATTACATCTGAATGATTTTTCATATTTTAATACTGTCTCACATAAACAGCATGAACTGTCAAAAAAGTTAGAAATCTTTGGGGGTGCTTTTATTCATTTTGGGGGTGCTGAAGCACAGTTTCCAGTTACTTTTGGTTACTGATTTTTCTACAGGCAGCTAAAATTCGTAAGTGAATTAAGTTGCGCAAGATGACTCCGTTCACAGGGCTGGTGCCGTTTATTTTTAAGAAAAAGGCAAAGTGTACTGGTCTGTGGTGCTTTCGTCTTTGAAGCACGAGGGGAAATCTTTCTTTGTCTTGCAGGTTAACTTGAAAAATTAATGGAAACTAAATCCAAAAGAAAATTACACATCAAGTACAATGCAAAACAGTGCCCCGAGAGAACACATTGCATTTCGAGATTTTACAATATCACAACTTTATCACAATATGCACAATAGTATTTGGAACATAACAAATAGTATTTGGAACAAAGCTTCATAATTTGCAATAATAATTTTGTCTGGTTTATTTAAAACGCATATCTCGTATAGCCTATTTGGACAATCCATATCTTTGCACCAGTTTCGTGTCTTATTAATGGACGAGGCGCGAAGATTGCACTACTTCGGACAGTTTGAGGCAGACTGTCTGAAATGCACAGTTCCTAGACAGCCTTGTAAACCAACTCCCCGATAATACTCCTTTCGAGAATAATGTGCCAGTTTTTACCTCCTGCGTGTTAATCGGGCACCGCTATGCTGACAGAAGGGCCACATTTCTTTGCCGAGCCTTATTCCCCATAGTGGTATTAAAAATGAAACAAACTGCAATAAACAGACGGCCCCGCCCTCTATGTTTAGATGTAGATAAAACCATCTCTATCAGCCAAGCAGTAATTCTCTACATGCACATTAGGGAACATCTCTCTTTTTTGTAACCTTTATTCTGAAATTAGATTTTGCCGTTCTTCCTCTTACTGGGCAGATTAATTCAAAATGTCATTTCATGGCTTTCTGACAGAGTGAAAGACTTCAGGAGGTGAATGACCATCTGGTCTGACTCTCACACTGGCATTTTATTTTTCCTGCTTATCCGTACTGTATTTTTACGGTGGTGTCACTGAATGTGTCAAATAAAAGACCATAATCTGAATTGCACCAAGAGACAGACCCACACCCCCGTACTGCTCGGATCTCTCACGATAGCCATTAAAAAACCATGAGGCAGGGAAATAAACAACATTGGACCTAGACAAGTACATTATGTAACAATACAACGTATGGCCGGTTATTTGTCCGCATAATTTATACATCTTATAGAGTACGACGTGATGATAATATAAACACATGAACTGCTTCACATGCCCGGGTAGCCCACGGTGTTACTTGCGTGCTGTTACTCGCGGAAACGTGCATTAAATAGTCGGCTAAATATAATCGATATCTTTTTAGCTGCATATCGAATAAAATGCTAATAATATACAAGTTATCAAAAAACAAAACGCACAAAAACATTAGCAAAAAACGTTTTTTCATTTTCCAAAGCGTTGAAAAATCAAACCAAATGCGTGTTACCTAGGCTATATCTTTTTTTCTTGTAATATGTAACTATAAATAATTTTCAAAAGTATGCACTATTGCTGCAGTATCAAGCGTAACACGCCCCAGTATTCAGATTTAAGAACGAGTTACGAAGACACTAAAACAAAAAAGAAATGCAAAAAGCTGCAGAATTTAACCCATCATGTCCCAGTTCATTATGCTGAGCCGACCCCCTATATATTCTAAATTAACAGCAGATGAAATTACATGAAAGAACACTGTGGTTACCTTAAGGAGCCTTCTTCAAAATGTTGGAATAATTGAGTGGGATAGAGAGGACGTGAATACCTAGATAAACGCTTCTTCTCCCAGTCTCTCTGTACCTCGCCCCCTATCTAGAGCTTAAAGACCGGGGGGTTTAGACGTCGGGAAAATGTGGGAAGATGTTCGGAGATTTTCGTTGCGCCGGAACGATCGGAAATGATCGGCTACTTTCGGTCGACCCCGGATTTGTGGATCCTTTTCTGTATATTTGAATCTATATAATTCTTTTTGAAGATCCGTTTTGATGATTTAGTTCGAGTTATATTTGATATGTCGATCGTATACATTGCCCTTTCAGGTGTCATCACTGCACGTTTATTATCTATAATAAATTCTAATTGCTATTTTAAGGTCTCTTCGTTGTTTTCCTGCTGTATCAGTTATGTACCTCAAACCTACTTTACTAAATATACTATATGGACGAAAGTATTAGGACATTTAGTCATTACACCCACAGGTACTTTTATGAAATCCCATTCCAAATCTATAGGCATTAATTTGGTGTTGGTCCCCCATTTGCAATGACAACCACCACTCTTTGGGAAAGGCTTTCGACAAGATTTGAGTGTGTCTGTGGGAATTCTTGACAATTCATCCAGACTAGATTTATGAGGTCAGACAGAGTTTCTGGACAAGAAGGCCTTGTTTACAGTCTCCATTCTAGCTCATTCCAGTGGTGTTTGATGAGGTCAGGCCTCTGTGTGAGCCAGTCAAGTACTTCCACACCAAACTCACACAACCATGTCTTTATGGACCATGCTTTTGTGTGATTTGTCACTCCACAGAACACGTTTCCACCGCTCCAGCACTCAGTGGCGGCGTGCTTTACACCACTTCATCCAACGCTTGCCATCGTGCTTGGTGATGCATGCAGCTGCTCGGCCATGGAAGCCCATTCCATGAAGCTCCCAGAACAGCTTTTGAGCTGGGGCTAATGCCAGAGGAAGTTTGGAACTCTGCAGTTCCAGAGTTACAGAGTGTTGGTGACTTTTACATACTACACACCTCAGCACTCAGTGACCCTGCTCTGTTTACACGGTCTCCCACTTCGTGGCTGGGTTTCTGTTGTACCTAAATGCTTCCACTTTGCAACGATACCACTTACAGTTGACCATGAAATATCCAGCAGAGAAGAAAGTTCACCACCTCCAAAGGTGGCATCTTATTCCCACACTTGATTTCACTGAGCTCATCAGAAGGACCCTTTCTTTCACAGATGTTTGTAAACCTGACCTTAATGCCTGGGTGCTTGACTTTATACACCTGTGGCAATGGGTGTGAATGAAACAGCTGAATTCAGTTATTAAGAGGTGTGTCCCAGTACTTTTGTCCAATTATTGTACATCACTTGTTAGGAAGTGCACATACATTATTGAGATCAAAGGGCACATATATACATACACACACACACACACACACATATATTATTGAAGGCACGTCTCATACCAGGTGAAATATTGCCATTGCAATTAGTTGGGTAATTTGGTAAAAATTTCCCGAAAGTTTCTTGAAAGTATTTATTTTGCATGGGAATCATCTACCCAACAAGTAGCCAACAGGCAGGGGGTGGGCAATCTTATCTGCAATGGGCTGGTGTGTATGCAGGTTTTCCCTGCAACTCCCTAATTAGATCACTAATTAGAGGACTGATTGGCTGAAGAGTCCTCACACCTGGGTTTGAACAGCTGACCTAAAGGTTATCCCAAAAACCTGCATACACACCGGCCCTTTGCGGGTAGGCTATGGGGTAAGCTAAAATAATTTAGGTAGCTGGCCAGTTTGGTAGCAATATTGCTAGCTAGCTGATGTTTCTGATATTTTAGCAAAGTTTATTCTGTGCAAGGGTATGTGCCCATTCGAGGCACTGTTACTGGTTGTAGCAATACTCTTATGAATCCTCCCATTATCAGCTGCCTCTGTGCACCTGATCTGTCTTTGACAATACATACACAAAAGTCTGCGGCAGATATAAGCACATATAAGAGATAAATTACTTGATAAATGATATATTCTTGTACAAGGGTAAAGTTTTAATACATGCAGGTGACTAACTCACCCAAAAATCTCAAATGTCTGTGGGGCAAAAGAGAAATGCATTTCTGCAATATTTTATATGATTAGATTTGGCAGGAAATGTCTCCTGGGACAATATGAGTGCAGATTTGGTTATTAAAAGGGAAATCCATCCCAGGGGTCATAAATCAATATCAGACTGTTTTGGATATCTTTACGTAATGGTTTTATGACAATGGCCCTAGTAGGAACGGGCTTTCTAGTTTGGCTTACTTTTTCACAGTCTAGAAAAAGTCCGGTGCTGGGAGAGTCAACCTACTTCTTAAAAAAAATAACATTCACAAGCTTTATTTAGACACAGAAACAGCTATTGTAATTCTCAGTTAAACATATCATTAAGAGTAGCAGTTCTTAGAGAGGATGCAGGACAGGTGTGGACGATTACATGAGCGAAAACATCCTGAAGCTCCAGTTTTCCTTCCCTGTCCAGTATAAAAAAGGTTCTCTGACAGAATAAGAATCTTTCGAAATCAGACAGTGCGAGTTAAACAAGTTCATAGCAGCTTGGCAGAACCACACTATTCTGCCTCCAGAAGACACGCTGACCTCAGAGAGGGCAGAGGCAGGTGGGAAGAATTGATGTCACACAAAATAAAGTGTTTACGATCAGCGTTCATTCATCCTTATAAAATACTAACAATGTGTGTAAAAAGTGTCATTTTAAAATGGCAGAAAGTGGGGAAACCACGCAGTGAGACTAAGGATTATAAAAAGGCCCAATACCAGAAAAGAAATATGGTCAACTTTTTAGGTTTGCTAAACATAGCTACTGAGTCCTCCATTCCCCGCAGATCCCCTTAACGTCACCGCAGTCCCCAGACTCTTCATCTCCGGCTTACTTCTTCCCAAGCGCCTTCAAAGTCCCCCAGGGGACGCTGCAGCTCGCTACATCCGAAGAAGCCTGCCCCCCACCCCCCCCCATCCTCATCGCTTGCGTCGTCCCTTGGGAGTCTCATTCTCGGGGGTTCCGGACCCGGTCCTGACGAGGCTGTGGGTGACGAGGTCGACCTTCTGCTGCAGGATGCCGGTGAGCAGGAACTCTGCGCAGAGCACGGGGATGGAGGCGGCCAGGGCAGGAGCACAGAGCGAGGCATCCTCTGTACAGGAGATCACCACCGTCTGCGGCTACAGAGACACGTGGCAAGTGGGTCAGCACTCTGAGGACTGAGAGGAGGGGCACCACCCGCCATCGCAGGCATCAGCTAACACAGCCCTCAACGGCGTTCAGCTAACCAGACCACATCCGGGGAGATGGTTGAAATCCAAAGGAAACACTTTAGCGGGCAGTACTGTGGCCTCCTATCTACAGGGAGGGGGGTGTTTGAGTCCCACCTCCTGTCAGCATGTGTAGGCCCTCCAGTTCCCTCCTGCAGTTTGATAACATGCATTTAGGCTAATTGGTGCCTATAAATTGCTGTTTCAGTGGCTGGAAAATGGGTGGTTGGAGACTTTAAAGGGGAGCTAATGGGGACTCTATTTCTATATACAGTGGTACCTGATACAGTGGTACCTATACAGGTATTCCCCGATACCCTGACGTCTGTGCCTTTGTCTCTGTTCCGTCCCCGCTTGGCACAACAATATTATTATAATTAAACGTATTAATTGTTTATTATTAATATTTATATAATAAGAGATCTTTATTTTTAAATGTATTTTACTATATAATAACTACTATTGTTATTGTTACTGTCTATCATTGTGTAAATGTAGTTTTACTGTCTAAATATATGTATTCAGCTAGTGTAAACATGCACGTCGATAGCGTGCTATCACAGCGAATGCGAGGCTGAGACTGAAGCGTTACCCTTTGTTTCTGCTGAGAGACGTGCGGCGTGACTCATTTCCCCACGCGTACAAGTTATCTTAGGTGGGCGTTCACGGTTTGACTTCTGAGATTCAGATCGAGCTCTAGGTACTTTTTTTCTGACTGATTGGTTCAACTTTTAAGACATTCAACCGAGGTACAACTATATTCATCCCTAAATGGTGAGTATCTTCCCATTCTCTATACTGAAGCACCGAGGGGTGATGGAGGGTGGAGCTCCTCACCTTGAGGACCATAGGCATCCTGGAGAGGTAGCGAGCTCCGCTGCAGGTAATTATGTCCTTCATCTGGGCCGGATCAGGCTTCACAGAGCGGGTCACGTGGATCTCATACCCCTGAGGAAGAGGCCCAGAGGCAACTCATAATGGCATGCAACTGGCTCAGGAGAACCAGGAGGAGCAAGAAAGTTGGATCAGTGGGAAGACAGGGAGTATCAGTATGAACAGCCAGGTAGGAGCAGAGAACAAGGAGGTGTAGCAGGGTGGGAGGAGTGGGGAGACTGGAAGTACCTGTAGGAGGGGCTGGGCACGAGCCGTTTTCAGGGCCTCCTCCAGGCAGAAGTTGAACTTCCTTTCCTGCTCGACATCTTTCACTAGGAAGGCTTGCGGTGAGAGGAATGCACCATTCTTACTGCACTAAATGAGCGAGAGGGAGTAAAGTTGGGTCTTTAAAAATTAATGGACATCGGATGTAGGTCAGATGGAGAGCAGAATTATTAATTTGGATCTAAAGGAGCTTAAATCATTGAAGAGTAATAGCAGGATGGCCTTTCACTGAAAGGCCTCATTATTCCATCTGCTGGCCTAGAAAATATGTACGACTGCATAATCTGCATGATGATGTCACGGCATTCCACACAGCTTCCTGAAAGTGCTCACCTTTTCCAGCCAGCAGGGGGTGACAACAGGAACGCCGCGAGCCACGGCACAGAGGAATTTCACTGTGCGTCGCACCCTGTCAGTGACGAGATGGGTCATGTCAGCCACACCCCTCGCCAGGCTGCCTCCTAGGCGAGATAGAGACGCCTCCCCAGCCTCGTCCGTCACACAGGTGAACAGCACCTGGGTTGGGAAGGACAAGTAGTGGGTCGTTACCCTTGATTTGACCCACTGAGCCAAGTTGATGCGCTGGCTAGGAGTCCAATATAAAAACAGCGTCACCTAGAGGAAGGACAACTGTGCTGTTATCCATAACACTCAGATTCTCAAAAAGCACTTCTGTTAGCCTCCAGACGGGCGACGGGACACAAAACCACAGCTCCAAGAAGCATGGCGGGGGAAGGGCCTACCTTAGGAGCCTGAAGGCTTCCGCTCAGGACAGTCGGAGAGGTGGCCTGTACAGAGGTGCGGCGAGGCGTCTTGACGGCAAGAGGGGACTTGCTTGAGGCTACACGTTTTCGGGAACCCCTACCGACCGGAGTTTGCGGTACCTTAAAACAAAAGAGTAGGGGGGTTAATTAAGAAACCAAAATGTTACCTACAAAGCAGTGTACCTACAACTAATCCACAACTGTGCTTGATACAGAAGAGTAAAAAGCTCCATAATGGGGCTGCACTGTGCAACCATGCATCAGCCATGAGGTCACGAGCAACTTGTCTCAGTGCTGCCCCCAGTGGTGAATGACAAATGGCAACTTCAGAATCTGGCACAGTCTGAAAATCGGTCTATTCACACTGGGGACCATTAACCAGGGGTTGCTTAACATATTTATTTTTGTCAGAGAAATATGTGCTACTGCTACTTGGATCTGCTGCTGAAGGAGTCTCACTGCCACTGATTTGTTTGTTTTAATGCTTTTGCGCGTGATTTCATGGAGTGTCATGTCAAATGGATTACACCACATTCACTATGGGAGACAAAATTGCCTGTCAGATCAAAGTAAAAACTTATAATGACAAATGACATGCAAAAACAAACTACCCTATCGCCCTGTGGTCCTCACTCCGGTAATTATGAAGCGCTTAGAGAGACTGGTTCACCCCCAAGACTTCGATCCCTACCAGTTCGCATATCGTGCTAACAGATCCACAGAAGATGCCATCGCCGTAGCTCTCCACTCTGCACTGAACCACCTGGAGCGGCAGCAGAGCTACGTCCGGATGCTCTTTGTGGATTATAGCTCGGCGTTTAATATAATCATCACTGACATACTCATCACCAAACTGGTCACTCTAGACCTACCCCTCTCACGTGTGTCTGGTTAAAGGACTTTCTTACCAACCGACTCCAGACTGTGAGACTCGGCCCCCACCTCTCCTCCATTCACACAATGAACAGCGGATCCCCACAGGGCTGTGTGCTGAGTCCCCTCCTATACTGTCTCTATACCCATGACTTTAGTCCAGCCCACAGCAACAACCTCATAGCCAAGTTTGCTGACGACACCACAGTGATCGGACTCATCCCAAAGGGAGACGAGGCAGCTTACAGAGAGGAGGTCCTGAAGTTGGCTGCCTGGTGTTCAAAAAATTATCTGGCTCTGAACCCCAAGAAAACCAAGGAGGTCATAGTCGACTTCAGGAGGCACAGCACCGACTTAGCCCCCCCTCTACATCCACGGCGAGTGTGTGGAGACGGTCCACACCTTCCGGTTTCTCTGCATCCTTAACTCCGCTCACATCTCCTGGGCAGACATCACAGCAATTACTAAGAAAGCTCAGCAGTGCTTACACTTCCTGAGGGTCCTCAGGAAGCACAACCTGGACTCCAACCTGCTACTGACCTTCTACCGCTGGTCCATCAAGAGCCTGCTGACGTACTGCATCACAGTGTGATACGGCAGCTGCACCCCGGCAGGCAGGGAGAAGCTTCAGAGAGCAGTGAAGGCAGCACAGAAGATCTTCGGCTGCCCCCTCCCCTCCCTGATGGATATTTACACCTCCCGCTGCCTCAGCAGAGCAAAAAACATCGTCAAGAACAACTCCCACCCTGGCTCTGATCTGTTTGACCTCCTGCCCTCAGGGAGGCGCTACAGGTGCATCACAGCTAGGACAAACAGACGCAAGAACAGTTTTTTCCCCAAAAGCCATATCCACACTAAACGTACACATGCAATGAATGGACAGTAGACTACACAGTCTAAACCCCAACCCCTGGACTTCCTTCTATCAACTGTGCAATATCCATTACCTAGATGGTATTATTAACTGTGCAATACCGTATACTGTGCAATATCACATGATCATTATGATCGTGTAATACACTGCATATCACATTGTATATTCATATTTTTAAAAACCCTATTCAGTTATTTATTCCAAATGTATATAACACTACAGAAGTTTTACACTATTTGTTTATTGTTCTTTGTACATGTTTACACTGAAGGTGCTGCTCTTAATCTCATTATACATGTGTATAGTAACAATAAAAGGCATTCAATTCAATTCAATTCAATATAAGATGTGATTTTGTTTTTTGATATGTGAAGGGAGGTCACTGATTTAAAGGAAAGATAAATAGGTGCCAAAGATACTGGATAGAGAATTAAATAAGGACTTATTAGGTGATTATAAATAGATACACATAATTAATTTATACGATTTGTGGGCAGTCAAAAATTAGCAAAACTGAACTAGGATATAACTAGATTTAGACTCAGGATTAACTAGGAATAATTGATTTAACCACTGGACTCAGAACCCAAAAAAAAAAACAATATTTAAAACCATACTTTATAAAGAGGTAGATTAACTTTTTTCAATTTAAATGTAAATATATGTAAATTAGCGCATCAACAGGAATTCATTATAATGTGACTTTTTTTCTGATGCCATTAACGTGTGTTGGGTCGGATGGCAGTTCGGGAAAAATAATGAACAAAGAAAAAGGTATTTTGAATGGCAGGTTCAGCTTCAAAACTCTGTCAGACAGGTCCATCGACAAGACCATAGTTATTTGCAGTTACTGTCGTGAAATGTGAAATAAGTTACCACCGAAGTACAACTAGTCTTAAATACCATAACAGGCTGCGGCTCTTCTCAGAACGATAGATGCATTCACAATTTCATGTCTTAACATATTATGATAGTACTTTCGTAAATGTAAGTAATTTATTTATAAGTTATTTTTCATTTAGGCATTTCTTTAGCTGTATGTGAATGAGGCTCTCCGTCGCGCGCTTCTGTGATGTCATAACAGCATAATTTACATCTTCCTCAAAGTCATTCTCTACGAGAGTCTGTCTCCAGTCAAATGGTATGCTTTCCAGAGTTTTCTTCAGTGTCCGAGATTGGATGTAGGCTTATTAATTTTATTGGAATTCGTAATTCTTTCATATACTTTTTGTAGTAAATCGTCACCATGCCTTCCCAAATCCTCGTAAAATTATTATATTTTCTCAGATTTACATATTATAGCCAGCTGAGTTTGGAGTGGTGAGTACATTTTGCACTGTGCTGAATGTTGAATAAATTCATGATTTAATTTGTGACTAATTTGTGATTAACTATGGACAGTTGTGCTATTAATCAGAATTAAATATTTTAATCTATTGACAGCCGTAAATGTATTAATGATTCTTCATGTTCTCCAATTAATATTTACTAAAGATTGCTGTTCTAAATTCCCCCACCACTCCCATCGAACCTAGAACTGGCCAGTAGCACTACTATGTGGACCCTAAGTAGGGTCATAAGTGTTACATATGCACTGTTTTCATGCTTTATTTAGAGTGTTAGTATGTATGGGCGTGGCCTATATTTCACACGGTGAAAACAGACCCGGGCAAAAAAGGCAGAAAACACTACTTCGGAATTGCAGATAGTGTTTTGATTAAAAGATCCAGCTGCTTCAGTAATAATTATTATTTTATAAAGTAACTACTGACTGCTTGTTTTTGTTTTATAATTACATGCATTGTTCAGTCATTCATTGCAAAGAAGAATTACTGCTAAGTTCTGCCAAAGGCTTAAGGTCATAGCTGGATATTTCATTAATGACGAAAAGCAGAAGCACTTCATGTTAAAAGGAAGAACTAATTTGATATAAAGTCGATTAATAATTATTAAAATAGTTGTTTCTTTTCAAATATCGTGATAATAATCGTATCATGAACCTTTTATCGCAATATTATTGTACCATGAGTTTCTGGTATCGTTACATCCCTAACATATATTGTTAATTAATACCATGGAGTTAACAGGTTAAAAAAACAAAACCCAACTCAATCCCAGGAACTGAGAGGGTGGGCCCCCCAGGGACACTACAGCACTACATAGTAGCCGAAAGAATTTGACTGTACATGGGAGGCAAGTATCACTCAAAGAATCAACATCATAGACAGATAATCACCTCTGTGTCCACACCAGGCCCGTCCTGTTCAGAGGCGGGGTCAAGAACTCCATCCTTGGTCTCCTGTTCTTCTGACATCTCTACCTGGCTCTCCTTCTTCCTTTGGGCTACTGCTTGCCTCCCCCTGCTCTTCAGCTGTACTGAACCTGTACTGCACTGCTCCTCTATTTGATCCCCCAGGGCCTCTTCCCTCTCCTCCTGTTTCATTTTCTTCGCCAAGGCTGCACCTGACATTCCTTTCCTCACAGCAGGCTGTGGTATCTCCCCCTCCACTCCCCTTTCTCCCGTTCCATCCCCATCCAGCTCCTCTCCTCTCCTCTTCCCTCCCCTCTGAGATTTTCGCCTGTCCATAGGCACCTTGAAACTGTTGGCCTGTTCCACCTCATCCAGAACTCTCTTCAGGTCTTGTTTTTGGGACCTGCTCCGACTCTTTGACCTAGAAGGCAACACCTTTCCACCATCAGCTTCTGAGTCCTTGACGGTTTGGTCAGATTCATTGGTTGCTGTATCTGAGGGACTCACTTTACCACCCTTGCGATCTCCTCCATCATTCATACTCGGCCCTGGAACATGTCGATCCAGAACTTGATTTGCCTTTGCTGAACTGTGATGTGTTTCCTTTTCCTCTGTGTCAGCTCTCTTGATGGTACTGGACCGGTAGTTCTCCTGCACATTTTCAATCTGCATGGCCCTTTCTGCAGATGTTCCCATGGAGTTGAATGTTGCACAACTCCCCATTCCCCCACTGGAGGCCAGGTTTCCTTCTCCCTGCATACTGAGAGTAGTGTACCCACTCTGACTGCTTCCCTTCTCACCCTTCCTGAGATGGTTTCTCTCCTGTGTGCCAATACTGGAAGTGGACTTCTCAGAGCTGACGGAGGTAACCAAGATACACCGGGAGCTGGCTCTGGTTCCCCGCCTCAGTTCGGGCTCAGGCATGGCTGTGTCATTGTCACAAGACCTGGGTTCGTCAGCTGATACAGCAAGCCCCCCCCTGGTCCTCTTCCCTCTAGCTTGACTGGAGCTTCTCTGCTCTTCCTCCTCACCCTCCTCCTCATCTTTCTCTCTTTCCTTGCAAACCTGTTCCTGTTTCCTTTTTCCTCTGGCTGATTTTCTCTTTTGTTCCTTCATCAAATCCTCTTCATCTTCTTTCACTTGTTCTCCATGTTTTTCTTTTCCTTTCCTTACATTCTTTCTCCTCTCTTGTTCTTTCTCCAGCCTTTCCCTCCCCTTCCTCTCCTCCTCCAGTCTCTCTCTTTCTTCCCTCTCTTCCTGTTCTTTCTCCAGCCTTTCCTGCTCCTTCCTCTTCTCCAGCCTCTCTCTCTCCTCCTCTTCCCGCTCCTTCTTCTCCTTTTCCAGTCTTTCCTGCTCCTTCCTTTCCTTCTCCAGTCTCTCTCTCTCCTCCCTCTCCTTCTTTTCCTTCTCCAACCTCTCTCTCTCCTTGCTCTCCTTCTCCAGTTTCTCTCTCTCATCCTGTTCCTTCCTCTCCTTGTCCAATCTTTCCTTCTCTAGCTTTTGTCTCTCCTCCCTCTCTTCCCACTCCTTTCTTTCCTTCTCCAGCCTCTCTCTCTCCTCCCGCTCCTTTCTTTCCTTCTCCAGCCTCTCTCTCTCCTCCCTCTCTTCCCACTCCTTTCTTTCCTTCTCCAGCCTCTCTCTCTCCTCCCTCTCTTCCTGCTCCTTTCTTTCCTTCTCCAGCCTCTCTCTCTCCTCCCTCTCCTTTTCCTTCTCCAACATCTCTCTCTCCTCCCTCTCCTTCTCCAGTTTCTCTCTCTCTTCCTGTTCCTTCCTCTCCTTCTCCAGCCTTTCCTTCTCTAGCCTCTCTCTCTCCTCCCTCTCTTCTCGCTCCTTCTCCAGGCTCTCTCTCTCCTCCCTCTCCTTTTCCTTCTCCATCCTCTCTCTCTCCTCCCTCTCTTCCTGCTCCTTCCTTTCCTTATCCACCCTCTCTCCCTGCACCTTCTTCTTTTTGTTATACCTTTTCCCGTCTTCTCTTACACTGTTCTCCCATTCCTCTCCTCTTAGCTCATCCCCTTCATTTCCTTCTGTTCCCCTGGACATCATCAACCTGTCCTTCCCCTTTTTCTGACTCTTTCTCCCCCTTGTCCTTCTGGTCCCTCTACTTGTCTCCTGCACAGACTCATCTTCCTCCATATCACTCTCCACATCTTCATCTGGCACTGCCTTCCTTCTCGACTCATTCCCCTTCCGCATCCCTCCTGCCTTTGAGATCCTTCTTGTTTCTCTCTTTTGGGGTTCCTGATCAACTGCAGCTCGCCTCTGACTCCTAGTGCTTCTATCTGGCTGCTTGTCTTCCTCATTTCCTCTCCCTGACCCCCCTTGCCTCTGCAACTGACTCCTTTTCACTCCCTCCTCTTCCTCCTCCTCATTCTCAGGCACCAACTCTGCCACTCCCACCGCTTTCAGAACAGACACCGGCTGAGTGTCAGCGGTGGAGAGGTGGGAGTTTGCCTGGAAATCTCTCTGATGGTCCTCCCCCCCTACCACCTCTTGTATATTCATAATGTCATCAGCGCAAATTTTTACGGCCCCATCAGCCTCCCCAGCAGCTTCCGTAATGTAAGCCTGGGTGGCCTCCAGATCTCCATCCATCTCCATGGTTCCGCTGCTTAAAGTAACAGGGTCTGCTGTATACGCCTGGGTGGCACTAAGCTTATCCTCTGCAATGAGGCCCAACTGTGCCGGGCGGCTAGAGGAACCAGGGCACTCATGGCCGCTGTCTGACAGCCCAAGTTGGAAGGAGTATACCATGGTGGGCTGCTCTTCAAAACCTGGAGGAGAGGACAACTCTGAGGATGGGGGGTTGCTCAACACGCAGGGCTGCTTAGCGGCTGGCCCCCCCGTGCTGCTTCCACCTGGAGCCTCTGACACAAATGACTGAGTTTCCGCTATGAAGAAGTCATCATCTTTCAGGTCATCCTGGTCGCCTTCAGAAGGTCTGCTTGAGAATACCAGGGGTATCGGAGGACCTGGGCATAGAAGGAGATGCTGTCATTCCTACCAGCAGCACGAACAGTCATGTGAAAAGTAAAGTACAGCTTCTTTCAATTGTAAGATTTTACATATCAGGACTTCATTTGGTCCTTAGCAGGTCTTAAAATGAGGTTAATAGAACCTCAGATGAACAACATGAATTGCTGCTGCTCATCAACCTGGGATGGGTTATAAGGCCATTTCTAAACAATGTGAAGTCTATCATTTTACAATAAGAGAGATCATTCACAAGTGCAAAACATTCAGGACAGTTGCCAGGAGTGGACATTCCAGCAAATTTACGCCAAGATCAGACCGTGCAACGCTCTGAGAAACTGCAAAATCTACTCTACAGATGGCATGCTAAATATTAAAATTCTTGACACTACAATTAGCAAAAAAAATTGTGTGGCTTATTTGGAAGGGTTGCAAAGAGAAAATCTAATTTCTCTAAAAAGAATATGGCAGCGTGGCTTAGGTTTGCAAAGTTGCATCTGAACACAGTCCAGACCACAACCCAACAAAAACGTCGTGGTGGATCCTTAAGAGAGCAGTGTGGAAATAAATGCCCACAAACCTTGAACTGAACTGAAGCAACAATAGTGGGCCAAAATTCCACCACAATGACTTGCGGTGACATCAAAAAGCTGAGCTCTGTCCTTCTGAATAAATAATATCCTAACAAACCACTGAAAAATCGAAATAACTAAAAACTACAATGGCAGCATCCTCCAGAAGCAAAGGCTCAACTAAACAGGAGAACTCAAAGGAGAAAAATTAAGACGAAGCAGATCCAACCTCATGATAGCGACTTGACTGATGGTAGCATTCACCACTTAGAATCTAAAATTCTAGCCGAGCTGGAGAAGCTATGGACAGAAAATTGAGTGGCACATAACCAGACGAAACTATCACTTCAAAGTTGGGATCATCAATGGAAAAGCTGAAACCTGAAATGACAAAACTAGAGAAAAGAACCACAGAGCGAGAAAACCATATCAGTGCTCAGAAAACAATGGAAGATGATAGGAGAGAGCAATATGGTATCTGCTGTGCCAAGACATGGACTTAACGGCTACGTAGGTCAAGATGCAACAACCTAAGAATATATTGGGTGCCTGAGAGGATATTGGGTGTCAGTCAGCCCTAACACACAATACGTTAATTGGTTAGCTATATGTATTGCATTATGTAAAACGATGTGGCTAAGAGATGGGGCTAGGCTTCGTTTTAACAGCGATTTTTACAGGAATCGTAAAAAGTAAATTGAGCAAAAAAATTTAAGTCAAAGTAATGACAAAGACAGGCTAGGCTATTCCGAGAGGCTAAATGGCACATATGTATGGCTAAGCTTGCAGTATTGGGTGAGTCCATCAAACCTGAATGTCTTCCTTTAACACGTATTTGCATTGCAATCCTGTTGTACTGTTATTAAAGTTCTACTGTAGAATATTGGATTTTCATTCACTTTTAAAGTGAAGTACTTCCACGCACATGTTGCTTTCGCGCTTTCTTAAGAAATTCAAGTTCTAATGAGTTCAAGAACTGAGGAACCACTGTATTCTAATCATAAGCAAACAATTAATGATAGAGATGGCAGATAGGTCTTGGTAGTGGGAACTATTGGTGGTATTAAAATAACACTGCTCAATCTATATCCCGCAAATAAAGATTGCATAAACTTTAAGAATGCAACAAATGTATTAGCAGATAAAGCAGAGGGGATCATTTTAATAGGAAGGGACTTCAATTGTGTTCTGAGACAAGTAGGTTCTTTATCCAAAAAATCTACTACTATTCAGTGATGTGGAAATTGGGTTAAATAGATGTCTGGTGCCACCTACTCCCCAGGGAAAGGGACTTGACTTTGATGTCACAGGTACATGGGCAGTTAATCTACATTGGATCTGTTTTTGATATCTGGCACTGACCTTTTTAGGACCAGTGAATGTAATATAAAACTAATTGCTATATAATGCCCCGGTCACCTTAAAGATAAGGATTGGACCAAGGAAGCAATTCAAATGCTGGAGACTTAATGTGTCACTGTTAAATGACGAAGTAATTCAACACGAAATGCAGATATAGACCTAATAAATTATAAGGTATTAAACGATAATGGCACTAAGTAGCGATGAGGGGTAATATTATTTACATTTCCTCCAGAGTAAAAAAAAAAATGGCCAGCTCAACAAGTTAAAGTAGAAAAAGAAAGAAATTAAGAGATTAGAAATAGAGCATCAACAAAAGAAACAAGAAATTATGAGATTATTAAAAGAAACTTGGCAAAAATTAGATGACCAATTACAAAGCAGAAGGAGCACTGCAATCCATAAACTGGAGATATTATGAAATGGGAAATAGAACAAGCAGTCTGCTACCTTTTCAGCTACAGAAAGCTTAATCCAACAGGACATTACAGAAGATAAAGAGGTCTGATAGTAACTGACAGGAAGCTGAGAGTCAGAAGAGCCCTGAACCTGCAAGCAATCGCAGCCAGAAGAGACACCCCATCAATGCTCAGCTTAGATGCTGAGAAAGCATTTGATAGGGATCACTGGACCTTCCTCCGAAAGAGCCTCAGCTGGATGGGTTTTAGTGAGACACTCGTGATTCGTGGATTAAGATATTCTACAAAACCCCAAGATCTAGAGTTAGAGGAAATGGGCAACGCTCCTGTTTTCTTCCCCTGGGACGAGTTTTTCCACTGTGAGTGAAGATGACAAAGATTGCAATGGAGTGAAACATCACTCAAGGAGGTGAACTAACTGATAATTAAACATATACTAGATAAACTTGAAAATCTAAAGACAGACGTATCAGAGTAAAAATATTTCAGCGAGACTTTAAACCCCTGCACTATAATGTACGTACAGTATGAAGGTATGAAAAAGCCTGATCTTAATCTAGCTGACTTGTGATGTAATAATTATATATGCATAACGTGATATTGGTATTAATATTACGCTGCACCTATTATTATTTGGAAGAGTATAGTATACGGACTTTTTAATTCTAAGACGAGTAAAAAAAAAAAAAATTTCATGTTATCTGGTGAAATAGTAAAATCTGTCAGATACAGCGGCTCATTTTCAGTTAACTGTTCCAGTCACAGAGCACTTTATTTTCAGACTTGTTTAAGTGAGAGAAGATCCTGTACCTTAGTGCAGTTTGGGGGCAATTGTAAAGTTTAACAATTTCTTTTGATTATGAAAATAAAATTTTGCACTGAAGAAAACCTCAAAATGCCGATTTAGATATCTGGTTGTTGTCATTACTCCAAAATCTACACAATTATTCTCCACAAACAACAGAGTGATTGAATAAATTAACAAAGACCTAAACAGATGGTATGTGTTACCCTTTTTAGGAGGATAGAGTCAGTTAGAATTAATGTTTTACCAAGACAACTTTTCTTATTAAGTCCATGCCCATTCTAGTACACGATCCGCATTTAAGTTGCTTGATAAATGCATATCAAAATGTATTTGGCAAAATAGGAGACCAAGAATCCAGCTGAAAATACTGAAGGACGTCTAGGCCTGTCTAATCTAAAATGGTATTACTGAGCTTCTCAGCTTTGAGCAATGGTGGCATGTATAGTGAAAGACGAGGAGATTATTTGGGTGCCTATTGAACAGAATTGTCTACCAGGGATATCATTATCTACTGTCCCATTTCTAATTTCAGTCAATAATGTCAGAAAAAAATAATAAAGAATGTGTGGATCAAACACACACTAAAGGCCTGGACTTCAGTTCAAATACAAAGGGAACTGTAGCTCTGTCTTGGGTCAAGCCCATACAGGGAAATATAGAGTTTCTACCGTCCACGCTTGATACATGGGCGGAAAATACTCAACTATTTGATTGAAATGTTTTAAAATAATTTTCAAAGACTTGAATTTTTTCTTACCCTTATGTGACTTTTATACATATCTACAAATTAAACATTACAAAACATTTAGACTGGGACAATATGAAAATCAAACCAGCTAATATTGAGACCTGCTTCATACATATATTTGAACAACTCGCATTAACAAAAAAACAAATATCCTATATTTACAAAAAACTAAAGACAGACATATCAGGTAATGCTTTTCATATTAATGAACAGTGGGAACTGGAGCTCAATACAATTGTAGATGACAACACATGGAAGGACATATGCCCTGGATGCCACAAGGGGGTGGGGAGCCAGATATGGAAGGAATTTGTTTGGAAGGCTCATTTACAAACCACTATAGATGCCACCAAGGTATCTACAGTTCATTATAGATGAGAGCTTCATAAGCCAGTCATAACGCATAATAAACATGGGTTTAATGTGTTGTGCATTTTTCTAAATATTTGTAGCCATGTTTATAATGCTTTATGAATGCATCATAATACACTAAGAATGTGCTTATAAATTACTGAAGACATGACCTTAAGTAAAGCATTGCCATGATATTGCCACGATGTCCTGATATTAATCCACATAACTGAAAGAGGGTACACTCTGTTCATCACGACTATTATCTACTTTTTGAATGACAAATTATGGACAAAATGTACAAGATAAAGTTTAGCAAAGTCATTTCAAATCACAAATAAAACCAAATTTCAAATGCTGAAAACATCGGGTTTTCCCTTATCATTCCCAGGAGCTGCAGATTCATTCAGACTGCTGGTGCAGTGTTATGAATTCAGACCTGGAAGGCACAAGATGCACAAGATGCACAAGATGCACAAAGCGCTCACTCTGCTTTAGGCATCATCAGCTCTCTGCAGGAATCCAAGCAGCTATAAAGTGACTGCAATAAAGCTATTGCAAAGCTGTGGGCACTTATCACACTGAGTTATCCTTAAGCCTAGTTCATAATTCACTTTTCCTTGTGTGTTTTCATGCGCCTTCAGCTGAGGACGGTAATCCGTGTGGCAGTTTGTAGTCATACAACATTTGGCTGTGGATGCTGATGATTGTGGGCAGAGCAAGTATTCAGCTGTGATATTCCACCAGACCAGTAGACGGCAGATGTTTTGCAAGAAACAAAAATACAAGACGTGTACTGAAATGGGTAAACTTTTATGAGTAGTTACTTATTAGTCAAAGCTTGGGTAGAATTACGATAAGGCAAAATTAGCCTGGGATACTTCCCCTACTCTTTTGTCGTTGATTGCTGATCTGTGAAAATCCACGCTGCCACCTACTGGAAGTACCTAATCAATTATCTTGCACATGTGCGGTCAATACACATGGAGGTGTAAGGTTTCCCCTAGATGTAAAAATCTGGGCTACAGGGGCACCAATCGCAGTCATCGGCAGCAAACCCCGATGACGAAATTTACATCAGGTCCCCTTGTCCACAATCAGAAGCGCATGCGGAGAAGTGGAATATGAACTGGCCTTTAGAGAGAGTCACACACCATATGTCGGAGTTGGTGCCCTCTAGAGGAGCAAAACACTGTCGCAAGATGCAGTCCTCTGAGGGGTCTACAGGGTGTGCTTACGTAGCACCCAATTACATCACTGGCAGAAAGTGCATCACAGGTCTGAACAAGAGCAATTGCATTCCAATGATACAAAACTCGCACTAACGACAGTGGGACAGGTGTAATGTGAAACAGCTGAGAGTGAGGGAAATTAAAGAGAAAGTGCACTTAGGGTTAGCCATGGACATGAAGCTCTTCACACCAGCTCCTTATAAAGTATTATTATTAGGGATCGGCTGATCCACATTTTTCAGTTCTGATCTGATTCCAAAACACAACTGCCGGTACCGATATGGCTTCTGATGAAGAGCTTTCATTAATATTATAATATAATAAATGCATTATATATTTTTTGTTCCACCTCGTTTGTACACCTCGTTTGTACACCTCGTTTGTACACCTCGTTTGTACACCTAGTTTGTACACCTTGTTTGTACACCTTGTTTTAGGCGTTTTGAGGCATTTGCAGTTCAATGAAAATAACATGGCAGCATGGCTTGGGTCTGCCAAGTTGCATCTGTACCCAAACACACACAGGTCTGCAATTATAATTATATCTTTGTGGGGACTCTCCATTCATTTCTAAGAGGACAACTAAGCAAACCTGACAACCCTAACCCTACCCATCCCTAACCTTAACCATAAGTAACCAAACTAAATAGGAGACATTTGACATTTTTACTTTTTTGACTGCATTCGCCTATGTTTGTGGGGACCTGAAAAATGGTCCCCACATCATCAAAACAACTGGTTTTTAATTGCATTATGGGTGACATTTGGTCCTCACAATGTAATATAAACATAATACAGACACACACAGACACAAAGGAGAGTGATATTGTCATATTACATGACCTGGCCACCTGACTGAAACTCAACAGAAATGGTTTTGGAGGAGTTTGATCAGAGTGAACGCATGAACGCAAAGTGCTCAGCATGTATATGCAGGACCTCCTTAAGGAGAGCTGGAAAAGCATCCCAGGGGGCCACCTCATGAAACTAGCATAGAGGAGACAGTAGGGTCAGCCAGTCTCTGGAGCATTTGGGGTTGAGGGTCTTGCTCATTGGTCCAATGATGAGATCACTCAACTGATTATGAGATTTGAACTAGGAACATTCTGATTCTTAACCCAGAGAGCTGTCACACCCTCCAAACACATTATTTTTGAGTACTTTCTTGGTCAGTGCATAAGCCGTATCCCTTTTGAAAATAAACAGCATAGGCCAGCTTTATTTCCATGCTGGTCTATGCTGGTTAGTGCTGGTGTAGCTAGTGGACTAGCACGGCTATGCCGGTCTATGCTGGTTAGTGCTGGTTCGGTGCTGGTGTAGCTAGCGGACTAGCACGGCTATGCCGGTCTATGCTGTATTGTCTGGCATCCCCTGGATTCGCAGCAAATATCACAAAAGTGAAACAATAAGATGTGATTTACAGATTCCACATTTGGTTTTAAAACAGCAAAACAAAACATGGAACCTGCCGTTTTCTTTTCCCCTTTTTCCCGTTGAAAACTGAAAAACCAAAAACCGGCAGTTTTTTTTCCCACGATTTTGTTTTCAAAAGAATGAATGATATACTACTGTTTTCACTACTGTATAAACTTCTACTTTTTAAAACCAAACAGAAAAAAAGTAATTAAAAAAAATCACACCTGTTAAAGAAGAAAAAAAAAAAAAAACAGCGCTAAAAGTAGCCAGAGATGTTTTGAATTTGAAATCCTACAAACAAATTCATACACTCTACACTCCCAAACTAATGTAAAAAAACTGGAACTTATTCTAAGACATCAGCACCATGGCTACTACTTTGGTCAATGAGGACATCTCCAATCTTAGAATAAGATAAGAGTTTCATTTTTGGGCATTTACAGCAGACAGGGGTCTCAAAAACACCCCACTAGCTGTGTGATAATTAGCTGGTTCACGAGTGAGCTCTCTCTCATATTACTGCCAGAGAACACAGCACAGCAGTTTAAGACCCGTTGCAGATATGCCTCCTGTCACCCTGGTGTTACGACCATATGGGCGACAGATGCCATAAGCAGCCGGTCGAATGCGAAGCCAACTCCACCATTTGGCTCGTTTGAAAAGTGTGTTTCAACCGGAGTGTGCAAATGCTCAGCGTGCTCTGAGCTGTCCAACCAAACCGGTTCATAAATAACTTGTGATAGCACCAGGTGGGGCAGGCCAATGGAGGTTCCATTAAGCTCAGGCTCCATCGTCGTACCTGCAGGTGCTCATCCCCCGACACATCACAGCTCTTTGTTCTCCCAAAGGAACAACTACCCTGAGGCAGTAACAGGCTTGACTTCCACCCAAACTGGAACCATTAAATGCTAAGCTTACATGGGATCCCAGTGCTATTAATAGCGCAGTAATCATTTCTTCAGATTCGACTCAGCACACACCACATTCCTGAATGTTATCAGAAGAGAAACAAAGGGAGTATAACGCGAGAAAGGAAAAAGCTAATCAAAGTTGTGTTTCTGCATCTGTTATGCTCTGGGTGATTAGCAATGGGGTGACAAAAATCAGAAGCGTAAGAGTGTGGAAAGAGAAGACACAAGGGAAAATAAAGAAACGTATTTTAGAAAGTACATACGCAATGTCACAGGCGTGGAGCACTTTTGATCGATGACACCGGAAGCCATCGCACCACCGGCAACAACAGGCAAGACATCGGTCCCGTCCACCGTGTCAGCTGCTCCATTTTCTCCTCCATCCTCCACATCGGTGTCGCTCTCAAGACACAAGTGCACAGATGGAAGGCGAGGTCCTGGGCCCGGCCTCACAGATCCAGGTTCTTCCACGTCCGTGTCACTGTCCGAGGCGGACCCCAGGGCAGCTCTCCTCAGAGGAGAGCTGTGTGAAGCTGGTTGATGAAGGAGAGAACCCAGCTCAGGCTTTGAGGTGAAGGCAAACAGCTGTGTGGCATTGCTCTCCACATCACTATCACTGCTGGAATCAATCTTCAGGTTGACCTCTCTCCCACCAGCAGGCTGCTGGGTGCCACGTTCTCCCTGAGACTCTCTCACAGAGGTTGCAAATGGATCATCATCTGTGGCTTCGTCATCCGTGTCACTGCTCAAGTGGAGCCCTGGGCATTTCACCAAGAGGGACTCAGTCAGCCCAGTGCTGGGTTTTGGGTTCGGTGGGACCAGATCTCCCGGACTGTCTTCACTTCCTTTCGAGTCTGTGTCACTGTCCAGATGGAATTCGGTTGGTACTATCATTGTAGTGGATGAAGGTTTCACATTCAGACTAATCGTGGAGGGGGACATAGGTGCATTATCTTCATTGTCTTCTATGTCAGTATCACTGTCTAGATGAAATTCCTCAGGCTGTACCATAGAAGTTCTGGAGGATTTACCGGTCCAGTCTGTGGCTTCTGTGCCACTGACAGGTCCAAGCACTTGTTCTGATCCTTCCTTGCATTCGGCATCAGCATCGCTGTCCGTGCTGAGATTCGGCTTGCTTGCACTGGGACCATCCTGTACAGATGATTTGCTGGGATCATTGTTCCCCAAAGAATGAGGATCTGACCTCTGTGGAGGGTCTTTCCGCTCCTCTTCATTGTCAGCAGTGTGGCTTCCACCTCCACTGGAAACCTGGCTGCCAGGGTTACAAGGCTGTGGCACATCTGCGGACGGTCCAGCTTCACCCTTATCCATTCCTACATTTTCGCTTGGTCCAGCTCTTCCATTCGGAGTGGCATCGATGCCCATTCCCTCAGGCAGTCCTTCCTGTTCATTTGCCATGTCCCCCATACCAGTGGTAGAATCCTTTTTCCTCAATGTCTCTCGCTCCTCAAACTCTGAGTCGCTATCATACACCAGCATCTGAGGTTTCCTCTTAGTTGTAGCTGGACCTTTCCCTCCTTGATTCATTCTTTGGTGGCTATTGTCTTTCACAGAAGAAGACGGTGTGACAGAGATCTCATCCTCACTGCAAGAAAGTGAAAGAACAGCTTACAAACGTCTCTCACGCCTACTAATCACATACAGTGGTACCTCAGAACTTGAACTTAATCCATTCAGAACTCCGGATCGAATCCTAAAAAGTTCAAGTTCTGATTGAATATTCCTCATAAGAAATAATGGAAAACCAATTATTTGGTTCCCGGCCCCAAAAAATTATACCGAAATAAGAACACAAAATGAACAAGAAATAAAACAAGAAGAGCATTTACTGTACTAAACACATCTAAGCACATTTATCAAAACAGTAATTTTAGAAAGAAAGAAAATAAATGTATCCAGTGTGTCCTGCTCCGATCGTCCGCTCCATCCGTGTGCCACGCCCCATCGTTAACCCCGTGTGGAATCCCCGTGTGATCAGCTGTTTCTGGTTGTTGTCATTAGTCCTCTGTATTTAGTCCGCGTTTTAGTTTGTTTCCCCAGTCCGGTCATTGTATTGTCTGTCTGCATTTTGCCTGCCTTACCTGTAATTAAACCCTGTATTCCACAATATCCTGACATCTGCGCCTTTGTCTCCAATCTGTCCCCGCTGGGCACAACAATATTAGAATTAAATGTATTAATGGTTTATTATTAATATTTAAATAATTAGAAATCTATTTAAAATGTATTTTATTATATAATAATTACAGTTTCTGTCTATCATTGTGTAAATGTATTTTTACTGTCTAGATATATGTATTCAGCGAGTGTAAACATGCACGATGATAACACAGCGAATGCGAGGCTGAGACTGAAGCATTACCCTTTGTTTCCGCTGAGAGACGTGCTGCTTGACTCATTTCCCTGTGTGTACAAGTTATCTTAGTTTGGTGTTTACTCATTGACTTCTGAGATTCAGATCGAGTTCTAGGTAATTTTTTTTTCCAAACTGGTTGGTTCGACTTAAGAAATTCGAGTTATAATGAGATTGAGAACTGAGGTACCACTGTACAACAATATCAGAACCTAACATTGGCCAACAATACCAGAGCTACAGCATGCAAACTACAATATACTGGCAACAATCAGACATCATTTAACTAAGGTGTAGTTCATTTAATGTTGTCCAAGTAGACAGCTGTAGCCATTACCTCTCTGGAACAATGCTGTTCATGGGAGACAAGAAAGTAGAGCAGGTGGGACCTGGCATTAGAAGAACAGACAAAGAAAGGAGAATGTGTCATATGCTGGGATAGGAAGGGGTCGACATCTAAAACAAACATCTGTACGTCAGAGAAGTACTACGGATACACAAATCAGTAAAAAATACTGCAAATTCACATTCCTTACCTTTACTTTCTCTTGTGTCATCATCCGAGTCGGAATCCAGTTCAAGAACATGCAAGTTTTCCGGACATGCCGGCGTTTGAGCCAGTGACAGGCTCATGCTCCTGATCACACTCGGGGTCACTGTCTCATTTCCCATCCGTTCACCCTTGACGTTTCCTTTTAAGTTTGTGTTTTCTATGCCGTTGCTGCAGCCACCCTCTGTGCTCTCACTCTCCTTTCCCATCCGTGTCCTCAAACTCCACCCCCTACCTTTTGCCGGGAATTCCCCTCCTCCTACGACCCTTTCGGGCTCCGCCGACCCCTCCCTCAGCACCTCGCTTGTGTCAATATACTGGCAGGGCAGGTCGGCCAGCACCACACTGTCCCCATCGGTCAGGGCGTACCGGACATGGGGTGTCAGACGGAATCTACCCTTCCGCGTCCCGTTCATGCTGCCCAGGTCCCAGACCAGTGCCTCCACAACAGGGCTGACATGAATCCTGTCGCCAGGAAACACGGAGAGAGAGATGACAGCATGCCGCTTGGACACGGATCGAGCATCGAGGGGCAGAGAGCAGGAGGTGGGATCCCGGCCCATCACGTTTTCTCCAAGGTAGAGGGGTAACTCTGAGTGAGATAGAGAGCGAGAGAGAGAATCAAAATATCTTTCAAGGCTTCTCAGAATTGAGATCAATACCACTATACTGAGATCAGTGGAAAGAAGG
>JAODUD010000134.1:20214212-20239415 GCA_026784285.1 Stomatorhinus walkeri
AGAGAGAATCAAAATATCTTTCAAGGCTTCTCAGAATTGAGATCAATACCACTATACTGAGATCAGTGGAAAGAAGGTCAGGCTGTTTCTATTTTAAAAACACTTTAAATCTAAGTTTCATTAGACTAGCTAAATAAACATAAAAACTAGTGATGGTCCCATCCGATTCCGACACATAACTGACAATGATACAGATTCTGATACGAAAGCTCTTAACTTGAATATTATAATATAGTTATAGTTAGCAAACATAATGTACTTCCACCTCGTTTGTACATCTTGTTTTTAGCATTTAAGAGGCATTCACATTTCAATTTGAATATCTTCTAAGAGAGTATACACAAGTGGTAAATGCTTAAAATGCCTCTCAATTTGTTTTTCCCTGGCAACAGTATCATTTACACTTTGCTGCGATACCAGCCCACCACGTATAACAAGCTGTAGTGTGTGGTGTGCAAAACAACACAAACTAGTGACTCCCAAATAAAAACATACATTAACAAAAGCTTTTCACACAATTAACAAGTCTATAGATGCTGCTTCACTATGGTAGCCGGCAGTTGCCTTTTTTAAAACTACACATCAAGAGCCGGTCATCTAGATTCTTCACTCAGTGGCCAGTGTCTGGAGTAACGACATTAACCCTACTTAACAGTGCGCATTTAACAGTAGCAGTGTAGATATATTAATTAGCCACAACCTGTTTAAGGCACTGCTTTTACTATCATCAGACATCATACTTTCTGTGGCAAGGCCCTAACCAGGAGAATGACCAAAGCAGATTATGCCATTTAGCTGATTACAGTGCAGACCCGCCCACACTAATCAGTGAATGAACTTTCATAAAACATATTTTTAAGACATGAGCCACTCCAATGGGCTTTCTTCTTTGACCACTTTCTGTCTGGAGAAATAAAAACATTCACAAACTCGATAGTGTGCTGTAAGTTGTCAAATACAAAGGCGTATATTATAACTGGTGTAAAAAAACTAATACTGGCATATAAAGCGTTGATTATTCAGAGAGTAGAACGCTGAGAGCCACGCACACATCACTCACCAGTCTCGGGAATGTGCTCATTTTTGAACACCCTGAGTTTGGCCAGAGGTTTTCTAGCTTGGTCTCCATCTAGTTCAAACTGATCGTCCATGAATGAGTCATCTAGCCGCTGGGTTTCATCCATACCCTCTGAGAATCGATAACGATACGAGAAGTTATTTCAGGAAGGGAAACGCAACTATCATTAACATGAATCAGTAGGATATATACACCAAGGAAAGAGTTATACCTAATTTCGCGAGAACTAATGCATCATTTATATTTGGAAAACTACCCGGAGATGTCTGATATTAACTAGACACATCTCAATCATCTACTGATCGCCACTGATGCTACATCAATAAGGCCATCACTCAGGCAAATATAAATGTAGATAACCATAAGTCAACTATACGATGTTAGACATCCAAACCAGCTAATAATCGATATTATCCTTCATAGTGTCTATCCGTAATGTGCCTGCTAAGAAATACACTTAACATTACAAGGACTATAAATCTGCACCCAACGGAGGGGTACGCTAGGGCATAGCAATGAGCAGCGTGCCAGGAAAGTATGTGGGTACGTGTTTTTTTTTCATACAACACATGCATAGAAAAATACTTTCGAGAAAGCATAGCTTGCATTGGCAAATTCTTCTCCACGCATGCGATCTGAGCCGATACAGTACGCGAGCAGCAAAATGAAAGCTTACCTCATCTATGTTTCCAACTACATATAAAACTGTAACACTATTTCCGGAACAAAAGAAAGCGTGTTCATAAAGTCGTCTCTCTATTGGTTGAACTCAACGTCGCTTATCCATTTTCTACTTCTGATTGGAGAACACTTATGTCTGTTTACATTTCGGAGCACCGATAAGCTATTCGGGGTGACGATTGTTTGAACAGACACATTTCCCGCGCTAAGGGTGACGCTGAAATTTCTTCGATTTGCATTGTGTGCTCTGTAGTATTCACAGGTTTGTACACTAATATAATATAATATAATACACATCTTCCCGCTTCCCGACCCGGATAAGCGGTAGGACTTGAATGGATGGAATACACATCTTACTGGAAAACTGGCTTATTATAAAATTTATATTGTGAAGCAGCGTATATTTTTAAACATTGTGCGGCCTTAAATTTCGGGTTTTAAATAGGTCGAATTCTTGACTAAAATTTTGGGTACGATATTAAACATCTCAGCAGTTCTGAAAAAGTTTAAAGCTTTTGCCAAAGTCACTAGTCATCCCCATAATTTCTTAACAAGTAAGGGGTCTGCTTGCTCAAATAAAGAACACCGAATACCACTGCATACGTTCAAGCATATTACTCCTAATATATCTTGTTGTATCTGTACTTTTCACTTTCCCAAAATAAGGGATAATGTGATTATTTAAGATGAACAATGCCGTGCAATTTTGAGGTGCAAATTTTGTATCAAACTATACAAACTGCAACACTGTTTCCCACTTATAATGCAGAGTGGGTGGCTACTCCAGTTTCCTGAAAACCTTGCAATGGTGTGAGTTCGTGCAAGAGTGTATGACCCCTGTGGTGGGCTACTGATTTCCTCTATAGGTCAAGGTTACTCCTTTATTTTCCTCGAGGCCCAAATTTGATCAAATTTCATCAACCAAGATCCATAGCGGGAAGTGTGGTCGATCACGAGTTTGTCATTTGAGTACTCTTGATTAAGATGCTCATCTAACTTGTCCCCTATACTGTCTGAGAAACGCTCTAGACCTCTCTCATGACCCTGTACTAGGTAAGTGATTGGAAGACAGATAGTAGATGGTTTATAAAACAATTTTTTCGCCAGAAGTACAAAACTAGACATATATTTATATTTATGACCTATACTGTCGTCTGACAAAAAAAATCATATGTAGTGACTTTTGAAAATGTTCTGTTTAACTGACTCATTCACTGTTGGGTTGATTTGGAGTCCATCCTATGAAGCAGAGGACAACAATCACTATGGAAAGGACATTGAGCAGGAACACGCAAACACTTACACAGGGACACACTGTGGCAGCACACCTGAGTGTAGAGAGGAAAATCAAAGGAAACTTTATTGTCATTGTGCAACATACACAATGTGCACATACACAATGAAATGAGACAGTAGGCTCTCCTAGCGCAAGCATCACACAGCAATAATCATACAATAGAATAAATAACAGTGCAACAATTAGTGACCCCTGAAGACAAGGTACACTGCACATGGAGCTGGGACCCTCCTAATGACCTCATTCCCATTTCACTCCTTAATATAGCTTGATGTCAATGTTAGCTGAGAAGGAAGGGGTGTAGCCTAACAGGACACAAAGTACATACAGCTGGGAGCAGGATTCAAACCCACAACTATGGAAGTCTGAGGCATTAGCAGCACAAGTGGAGCCACTGCAACGGACTTTCTTCCTTGATCACTTTCTGTCTGGCCCTTTTTGGTGTGGTGATTTTTTACTTTTATTTGTCTTCCAATGTAGAGCAAACAAAGTGACAAAGCCCTATCTCAACATATGCTAAAGAAAAAAGGCAAACACGTCCCTTTTCTAGTAAACAAAGGCACTTTAAAATCTAACTTGGCTCCTGTTCTGCCCCATCTGTGTCTGCCTTGCTCAAGCAAGAAGTGACTCCCCTACATAGCACACTCCTGCCCTGTTAGAATTTACAGTGAGCAGCTCCTTGCTTGGGGCGAAGGAGTGACAGAGAAGCACAGCGTGCTTCTTCAGAGGTTCCATGGCAATAAGCAGAGGTGACCAGTATCCAGTGAGGTGACCCAGCCCCAGGTAAGATCATCAGAATAGAATAGCCGTTTTATTGTCATTCAGAACATACACCGGTTAGTGCACATAGCAGAGTGTGTTAATACTAGAAAAAACTTAAACTTAAAAATATAGTTTAAAGAGAGAATAAATAGGAAATAGAATATATTTGGAACGAGTATAGCAGCAAAAATCAGTGTACACCACCATTTAGGTTATAGTGTAAGACACATATTGCAAATAAAGTGAAAAAGTGACATGCATGGATGGAGAGAGGTGAAGTGTGGGGAGGAGCTGCCATACGCTATTAAGAGTTCAGGAGTCTAATGGCTTGAGGAATGAAACTATTATAGAATCTGGCTGGCTGGGCTCTGATGCTGCAGAGCCGCTTCCCAGAGGGCAGCAGGGAGAACAGTCTGTGGGTGGGGGTGGGCGGAGGGCGGAGGCTCTTCCCACTGCTGTAATACCTACTGTAGTAGTAGAAATTCTCTCACATTCCACACCTAGATCCATCCTGTGTGTCTATCCTCTCACAGGAGACCTACAATTCTGCTCATGCAATCCATTCAGAACATACTAATTTTCCATCCAGCCTGCTATGTCTGGTGTTTTCATCTTCACATCTTGCTGCGGGAGTATTCAGATGTGAGGATGACGGCCATGCTGACACTTTCATTATCATTTTTGATGTTCAAAACAGTGAACAACCTCAAACCACAAAGCAATTTGGAAAACAAAAGGCACTTTCAGAAGGCCTTGGGAAACCTCAAAACCAACAATACTGTTTGTTTTTATTTGGTATTTGAGCCCCCGTAGGTGTGCCTGTCTGGTGGCTGTTAACAGGCGTTATGCCTCTGCAAGCCCGTTATGTTAATATTCACTAATGACACCAACTATCTCTGGTTTCACCAGTTAATCACTGAAAGTAAACACAATGACTGTATTTACAATTTAAATGTAATATATTCTTATTAAGTTGTTAATGCTGTAAAACATAACATATCTATATATAAGCTGCAATTTGGATGTGCTAAGGAGAGCTATTGTGAATGTTAGTTACTCTGTATATTGTGTGATGTTCTTAGCAAAAAAAATTTCATATAGAAAGAGCTGATCTTCAGCTGCCTGGTGTTGCCAGAAATTTGACATGATTGGCAACCAAGTTGAGGCAAAATGTGAAAATTCTGTGGAGAATTGGATTTGACATTATGATTGACACCCATTCCTACCAATCGTCTTCTAGTTTGTCCCAGAGAGCCTAGAGTCTATCCCAGGCAGTACAGGGATACCCTAGACAGGATGCCAGTCCATTGTTGGGTACACACATCCACATACCATGGGAAACTTAGAGGCACCAGTTAGCCTAACTTCATGTCTTTGGAAGACCCACACACACGGGGAACACATGCAGTGTCAACACAGTCAGCTTGGAGCCTGGATCTGAACCCCAACCCTGGTGGTGTAAAACAACAGTGTTATACGAGCAGCTGCGCTGTCCTCTGCTCATCTATAACTGCCTAATAAGATAGTGATCATGGTGGTCTAGCAGGAGTCTCTACCTCATTACTATAACCACTCATTCCTTATTAAAGTCAAATTTACTATGTGTAAGATAGCTTTGTTTGGTCCCCTTAGGCCCATAAACAAGGTTAAAGTGTAAATCGGCATTTTGTAGTCTGTAATCTTATTAACTGGGAGCATTAAAGTATTTTTCATCCAGTTTAAAAACCTCCAGTCCCAAACACAGCCCCAAAAGCTTTATTTACTCCTTTTGTACTGATTCTTCTCTATGATGAGGGAAATCTTTCTCCTTATTTCTATATAGTCACCCAAGTAGATAAAAATTCTGCATTCATACCTGCCAAAGAAATCCGAATTGAATCACTGCGACAGATGTGTGTCCCACATAATATTTTCACTGGGGCAGTGAAAATATTGGATTTCAAACCATAGTATTTGAAATCCATGCAATGTAATATAGTTGTTCTTTGAGAAATTCTACAAATGCATTTCCTGAGAGCGTAACGCTCATGGTGCAGAATGTGAGGCCTATGTGAATTACTTTTCCCTTTTCACCAAGTGATTGTATACACAAAAATGAACAGTGGTTTTATTTTATAAAAATGCCTTTTATTTTCCCCACAGAGGCTCCTTTCTTTTCAAGACATAAAAAGGGAAATAAAAAATAGCATCAAATATTAAGAATAAACTAAAAAACAGTACAACCAAAAAGGGACTTTTAAGCGTCTCTTTAATAACTGATAAACAAAATGGAAATAAACCAACATAATGCTTAATCATGATTCCCTATGCAAACCTTTTTGAGACCTTTCGAGAGATTCCATCACTACAAGTTGTCATCCATTTTTATTGAAGTCCTCTAGCAGACATACCTTCCACACAAATACTTCCTGCATGTACAATGCACATGTCCACCTGACTGGAGTATTTTCTGTGACATTTTGTGTCTTAAGGTGTTACATGCATATATTTTGCCCGTCTACCCCAACCCGAGACGTTGGCTGGCGTCCGAGTGAGGTTTATTGTTTGAAGAGACAGAGCTAATATTACTTTATGCCTCTCAGTCCAAAAATATGTACATGTGCACAGTGACATACCGCTACCAGACATTTGCTTTTGTAGTTTGGGTAATCCACTCATTCCATTATGTTAATTGAGTACTATCAATCTGGGACCTATCCATCTCTCTCTTAGTGCAGTTTTTATGCGTGAATAATTCAAGCCAAAAAAACTCTCATACTGAGCAATCGTTTACGAAACCCAAAATCTCTTCTCATTTCAAATCAAGAAATGATGTGATAAGATATTCTGTTAATGGTCATTGAGATCAACATTGGGCTGGGCTAAGCTTGGTCACAAGATATAAAAAAATTTTTAAAAACTAAATGAAAGTTAATAAATTAATATAAAACAAAAATCCTTCTCTTTCATTCTTTTTGATGATTCCCCCCTCATATAACCATCCAAAAATCATCCAATACTTGCTTTACTTCCATGTGACTTTCAGTGATCTCAGTGTCTCCAGGCATTTATTCCCCGATTCTTGTGACCACCTTAACAAGCTAGTTGTAGTACTGTCGCCACTCGACCTACTACCTAGTTTAGTGGCTGGTCCCTAACCGCCCCCCATCACTGTCAGAATTTCAGTAGACAGCAGGAACCAAAGAACAAAGGCATGGAACCAATGATGTGGCCTGATCTTTGTTTCTGGACTGGACGTGCTGAACACTTCAGATGGTTTGCTGCTTGCCTGTTATTTTCTCCTCCCCTCACATCTGAAGTTGTCTTCTGGATCCTGTGTCTTGTTCAGCTTCTTTAGTTCCGCTATTGTCCCATGTAGGTCTCACCTTTCATGCCTTTCTGTGATGCCTTTCCTTCTTTCATGAACTCTACAAATCTGCTGTCATACTTTTAGCTCTTCATTTCACTTTCTTTTCTCAACCCCTTCTTCTGTGTTCTTATTCTTTTGCCTCAATTATAATTTGGAAAACTGCCCCCATCCCATTTTCCCTCCCACAGCTACCTAATTGCTACTGAATCTTTGACTTTAAGCATCTTCCTCAGCCTCTTCCTCAAACTCCCCCTCCTCCTCCGCGGTGGCATCCTGGTACTGCTGATACTCGGACACCAGGTCATTCATGTTGCTCTCAGCCTCAGTGAACTCCATCTCGTCCATGCCCTCGCCGGTGTACCAGTGCAAGAAGGCCTTGCGTCGGAACATGGCAGTGAACTGCTCGGAGATGCGCTTGAAGAGCTCCTGGATGGCCGTGCTGTTGCCAATGAAGGTGACGGCCATTTTAAGGCCCCTGGGTGGGATGTCACACACGGCAGTCTTGACATTGTTGGGGATCCATTCGACGAAGTAGCTGCTGTTCTTGTTCTGCACATTGAGCATCTGCTCATCAACCTCCTTCATGGACATCCTACCCCTGAAGACAGCCGCTACTGTCAGGTAGCGCCCATGTCGCGGGTCACAAGCGGCCATCATATTCTTAGCATCAAAGACTTGCTGAGTGAGCTCAGGCACTGTGAGGGCGCGGTACTGCTGGCTCCCCCTGCTGGTGAGGGGGGCAAACCCAGGCATGAAGAAGTGAAGACGGGGGAAGGGAACCATGTTGACAGCCAGTTTGCGGAGGTCGGCGTTGAGCTGACCAGGGAAGCGCAGGCAGGTGGTGACGCCGCTCATGGTGGCCGACACCAGGTGGTTGAGATCGCCATAGGTGGGTGTGGTCAACTTCAGAGTGCGGAAGCAGATGTCATAGAGGGCCTCGTTATCAATACAGTATGTTTCATCAGTGTTCTCCACAAGCTGGTGCACAGACAGCGTGGCGTTGTAGGGCTCCACCACAGTGTCTGACACCTTGGGGGAGGGCACCACACTGAAGGTGTTCATGATGCGGTCGGGGTACTCCTCGCGGATCTTGCTAATCAGCAGGGTACCCATACCTGATCCAGTGCCCCCGCCCAGGGAGTGTGTCAGCTGGAAGCCCTGGAGACAGTCACAGCTCTCTGCCTCTTTACGGACCACGTCCAAGACAGAGTCGACCAGCTCCGCCCCCTCCGTGTAGTGACCCTTTGCCCAGTTGTTGCCTGCCCCACTTTGACCTGATGAAGTAGTATTGGAGGAGAGTTAACCATCACACATTATTTTACTTGGTAATGAAACTGATTCCACATAGTCAAATGATTTTGTCAAAATGATTTGGTCAATTTGTATTGTACATTTTGTAAGATGGACAGCTAATCACTACTCACCAAACACAAAGTTATCTGGTCTGAAGATCTGGCCAAATGGTCCTGACCTCACAGAGTCCATGGTTCCAGGTTCCAAGTCCACCAGAATGGCTCTGGGCACATACTTGCCTCCTCCATGAGAATCAGAAAAAGAGAGAAACAGACCAGCTCAATATTGCAGAAAAACATGGGCGAGTTTAAATAAATTAGCTGAAGTAGGGATTGATTCAGCACAGTGATACAGGGAGACCTGAATCATTCCGATTTTTTTCACTCCATTTAACTGTTGAGTAAAGACTCGAGATTTTACTACGGTTTGTATTACTAGTGAAACCCTCATCATACTGAGAACCTTCGAGTGAAGACTGCTTACCTGTGGCCTCGTTGTAGTACACACTGATCCTGTCCAGCTGCAGGTCGCTGTCACCATGGTAGGTACCAGTGGGGTCAATTCCATGCTCATCACTGATCACCTCCCAGAACTAGGAGAGAGTGAAAGGGAAACATGTACCAAAACCAATGAGACCAACCAGACCTTCCCACCTAAGGAGAACATTTCTCATAAGCACAAAGGGATACAAATGAATCCAGGAAAATGGGACCACCAAAACAAATTTTAACAGCAGCAGAGTCAGTGTGGGGCAGGTTACTGACCCAGGTTATCATCAGCTATAGCAATCCTGAATCTGACATTGAGCAGTAGTTCACACGCATGTTGAAGAGTCACAGCTCTTTACTGAATGATAAGTGAATAGCATTTGCAGATGGCTGTTGAACTGATCATGGTCTCTAAAACTGAATTTGGAAAGGGCTGATTCGCTGAATACCTGTGCATTAGTGTGATATGCACTTTTTGAAGGCACAATACCCCTCCTGTGTCAGGTCACAATGATGCACTGTACTGCTTAAATCTGTATGCAGGTCCTTATTTCTGAAATCCAAGTGTGTGTTTGCTTCTCCCACAGCACTGTTTGTACATAATGTATAATGGTTTAGATTGTAAACTGCAGAATTAATGGGGGATTTCAGTAATCTGGTTAAGCCTTCGGTGTTTCAGCTGGATCATCAAGAAAGACCAAGTTGTGTGTAGTTCATAGGGGAACATTTTGATTGACTCAACTCAGCTTGTGCTTGGACCAAAGTAATCCTCAATCAAACATTCTGGAATTACTAAGCAATTAAGCAAAAACTGGATAGAATGGCAGGATTTAAAAAAAAAAAGAAGAAATAAACCTTTGATGTGGATTTCTGCCCGTATGCGGAGCAAGCTTCCTATATGATTAGCATAATATGTTATTGCTGATATATTCCGCTATTTTTAGTCCTACAGAACTTTCCATTACAGTGCACTTTAAATCCTTTAGTGTTTTAGTGTACTTTCAGTGGCAATGGATATTTTATCCTAGAAAGATTGTAATAAATCTAAAATATCGTATGCTGAATATCACAAATGGACTTCCTTCATCCTTCATCCTTCATCCTTCAGACATGGACCCCCTCCCCCCTGTTCCTAGCCTCAATCACACTGCCCTCTTTTCCCGTTCTTCATTCCCTGCCCCCATTCGCACACCATACTACAGCCCAGTGTCTCTCTCCCCATCCCCCGACATTAACGCAGCTGCTCTCCACACCAGCCTGCCGTCTCTCATTATTAAAAGTTCATTCAAGGCGAACCTCCTCCCACTAGACGTATAGTGTGAATGCTTTATCATAGATGCCATTTTCTTTCGAAATGTGAACACTCTGTTAAATAATCAAATGTATCATTAGATCCAGTAAATTGCTTTATTTCATTTGAAGTCTTAAAAATCTTTTGCATACCTTTATAGTCAGGGAAAGAACATGATTTAATTAAATTAGATATTTGATCTGATGTTGAACGTTACTAATTCAGCAGGATTTACTTCAGATGAAAATGCGATTCTGCCTTTGTCAATTATGCACACCACACCCCACCCTCGCCTCGCCCCAATCTCATTGACTCATATTTCAGCAGAATGCTCGATGGATTTGCATTGATCCACCGTGATCAATTTATAGATTCTGCAAGACGTTTAAGACATTTAATTTTGGACAGCTGTGCAATTTTCATGTATCTTATAACAGCAACATACTCTTTGGAAAACACTGGTTGTCACAGAAATGTCACAATGTATTTTGAGGATAGAGTTTGAGGTGCAGATTGTCTGGTGAAAGATAGAATCAACTATTATTTGATTGTCACTTAATAATGTTACAACAGCTGAAAAAAGACAATGCGACACACAATGCCCGATGCTGATGAAAAAAGGAATGGTAGTAAACTCGCAAAATGAAAATTTAAAAGTCTTCTGCTTTCATAATCAATGTCGGTATTTTTGTTTATAAAAAATCTCAGTATATGGTTATAACAATTATACTAAACTGTTGCAGTAAGAGGTTTTTCATAGAAAAACATACTTGACAATTTCAAATTTTTTTTCCAGTGTATTTAACTATTGATAAACCAGTAGTTAAAAGAATGATGCCTCTTGACTTAATTTCTTCACTTAGATCTGAAACTGATTGTCAATGGTATTAAATGAACAGTCAACCAAATGGAATATTATTATGAAATACTACCACATTTAAAACAAAAATGGTTATTTCGTGAATAGCCTTACCTTAGCACCGATCTGATTACCACACTGGCCAGCCTGAATGTGCACGATTTCTCTCATTTTCTCTGATGTGCTATCAATAAAAAATATTAAGATTAAGAGGGAGTGTTTCTATGTTCCCAGGTCTTATAACTGTACGGCAGCAAAGCGCAGCTGTCTGAATACTTAGGCGGCACAAAGGTTTTATATGTCTGGACTATGCCCAGAACGAGGCTCTGCTTTGCTATTGGACACAGACGATAGATTCCCAAAGAAGTGCGCAGTTAATTGGTCAGGGGTCTATTGCGAAGGGTTTTGTTGACTGCAAGGGGAAGGGCCGGAAGGGGACAGGGAGTGCCGACAGCTGCCTGGACGAGGAAATTGTAGTTCGTCATTGGTGATACACTGATCATTGAGTAAATTCGTTTTTAAAATCAGCTATTCTATTAATAGGAACCAACAACTGCGTTGTATTTTTTTATCAATATTTTTAAATTGGTCAAAACGATACTACTCGATGAGCTTATGGCCTATGTGCTCTACTCATTTATTAGAGATTTAACACGCCTAAGACCAACAATAACCGTTACTGTTAAAAAAGAAAGTACGGCGAAATTTTTGATTTTAGTCAGGTTCAATAACATCTAGAAACCTGTACATTTTGTAAACGTTTTTTTTAGTCTTGCCCTTATAATTGTCTTCAAAAGATACAATCTGTATATTAATAAAAGAATTTAGGAATTCAATTAAATCAATCAGAAAGTATGTAGACTGATAAAAAATAGTGATTTAACTGATAAAAATAGTGAATTAAAATATTTACCCGTAAGTACATTTTAAAGTAACATCAAATTAAAATGTGTGGATTTCTTAAAAAAAAAAACCTTCGAGCAGCAGTTTCCCTGGCAACATAATGAGTACGTGACAGGTTTAAGAAGCACCGTTTTAACCTTCTGCTAATACCATGAAATGCATTACTCTTAAAAAAAGAAAAATACAAGAGACGTTAATTGTACAAGAACCCGATGATATGTAGCTGACACCTCCAGTAATTAATATGTATACGTTTAGTTTTTGTGGTAGTTTTCCTTCTATTGAACACTTTCTTTGTATAAATAATTGATAGGACTATATCAGAAGTCAAGTCTCTGTCTCCAGTTTTACGTTGAGGATTTTCAGTTTCAGATGTAAACTACCAAATTTAAAACACGGAGTATTGTACTGCTATACATTTCCAATAAAAACAATTATCCAAAACGTTTTCTGTGAATCGTTATGAAAAAGAACCACGTATGCAAATATATTCCGTACTCTCATAACAATCTAAAACACAAAATGAAGTCTGAATTTTTCGATGTAATCCAAGCCAGAGACTGGTATGTCTGTGATTTCAGAGCATGTCATTCCTGCCACTTGGTCACAGAATAGGCTACACTCGAGGCACCAATTGTTCAAACAGATGTTTTACAGGCTCACTGCTTTATGAATCCCCCGCCCAACCAGCAAAAATTGCCTGATCTCTTAATCTAATGTGATATGACAATAAAGTTGGCATTCGAAGCGAACATTTACGTCGGCGCAGCAGGGTAACTAACCGGATTTTATTTATCTATTACTTGCTATGCTATCCTGCACATGCGCTTCTTAAGATTTGCTGAGTTGACACGTATGTTGCCCTATCACCATCACTGAATCCTAAATAGCAACATGAAGCCAGGAGGATGCCTATTGAAGTACACTGTCTTCTCCAGCAGGGGGCGAAACAGGGGGCGTCGACCTTCTGGCTGGGTGGGGGTTGCTGACTCGTGATCGGAAGGAGCAAATGTCAAGTAAACATGTTTTAAAAGTTTATCATCTTACGGTCGCCAGCATTTTGTGTTAATCTATTGGTCGTACGATTGGTAAGCTGCATTTGATTTCTTGCTGCCGAGTTTAAATGCATTGTTTAGATCATTCCCATTACCGTGATTGCAGTTAACAAAGTGGTGTGTAAAAGTAGACTTTCTGTGGCCAGCGCGAACCGTGTCATCAAAGGTGACGATCGGTCATCATGATCCATAAAGCATGCAAAATGCAGCCACGCGTAAAGAAACACCTTCAAACTGTAGTAACTATCCCGCAAAGTTTTCAGTTCAGCTAGTGAGATGGCCTATTTTGAATCTTTGTTAATTTGGCAAACTGTCGCTTTATCTTGTTCCAGTTTTGTTGTAAATTGAACTACTACTTGAGCGAGCAGCAAACAAACACCTAAAATAAGTTAAAACGTAAATTTTCACTCTGTAATCTAACACGCTTAGTTTGCTTGGGTGAACAAACCCGGAAATCATGTCAAAAGTATTACATTCTTTCATCTTTCTCAACCCGTTTTTTACACTGAAATATTTGAATATGGTTATGGCGTGTCCGGAATCTAGAGATAATGTTTAATATGTTTTTGTAGTAAAAAGGACTAAATAACTATGTCATTGAACATCATAGCTAAACATAGCTTATTTTGATGATGAAATAGGTCTGATAATTAAAAGAAAATTCGGTACTTTAAAAAGGACTCTTCGTACGTAACGACTCAGGACACGGTTTTAACTGGCTTTTAATTACCCCTGGGTATGAAGTATTGTATAATATAGGGGTTAAATTTACCGGATGATTCCACCAACGGGCTAACTTGGCAACAGGAAGGAGAACACAAAGGTGTGTAAATGAGGAAGGAGAATTTTCGTTAGGTCGAGCGGTACGAGCATGGAGGTGTGTGCAAGATAATGGAAACGCGTAATAATATATTATCAGCCACCTAGTTAGGAGCTGGGCTGCCCTTCGCCTCCGTATCAGTTTCAGTCCGTCTTGGAATTCTCTCTTGCAAGTTCTGACGTAGGTGTAGCTTGATATTGGAATATTCTTCAAGAAGTTCTTTTGAGGCATGAAGGAGAGAGCAGTCTACTTTGCAGTCTGCACTCTAGAGACTGCCATAAAGATTCAGTGATTTTCAGCGTCCTGGTGATTAGTCAAGATATGTAAGGCATTCAGTATCTGGATGGTGTTCCTGAAACCACAGGGCCGCTGTCATCTTAGACTATGGGAGCATCACAAGAGACGAGTGTTTGCACCTGGTCTAAAAATGTACAAATATTCCTTGGCTGTCATATGACCATGCAGAGTAATCTTTATATCCAATGACTCCAATAAGACTGCCAATACCATTAGAGACATTGCCTTTTACCAGGTGTAAACCTGTCTGGATGTAACATAGTGAAATATGCCTCATCTAACCATATCACTTGATTCGTTTGCTCTGGCTTGCTTTCTGCAGCTCTAAGAGCACTGGCCTTTCATTCTGCAGGTTTCCAGACAGCAGCCCTGCCATGGATTCCTGCTTTGTGTTTACAACATAAAGCTTTGTTGGCACTTGTTCCCTTAGAGATTTTTTGTTGATTTTTCAGGCTGCACTTTTCTGGTTTACAGTGACCATCTGTGTCCGTCTGTCCGTGCTGGAGAGTTTGATTTATGACTGTAGATCCTTCCAAGTCAAAAAAACTTTATTACCACCTTCAGCTCTATAATGCATGGGATGAGATATTGATCTCCTTGGTCAAAATGCAAAAAACATCAATAAACAGAATATAAATAATTAGACATTTAAGTGTGACATATTGAGACATAAGACAGAAAAGAAAATATTGTCTGCAGTATGAGGGTTTCCATTTGACACAATAAATAATATTGCCCCAGGTTACCTTACCAGTTCTTTGGCCTCCTTAGAATTGTTTTAATAGACTAATAGACACCAAAGAACTGAGTGTTAGGGCTGTAGCAAATACTTGCTCCTCACCCCAATATTACTCATCTTGGTAGCTCTCTTGTCATGTATATATTTCTCCATCCCTAAAGAAAAGATGTTGTAAAAAAAGGAAATGTATTCAGGGGGGACCAGATTCTGAAATGTGTATTTTATGCATTATTAAGCAATTAATTAAATGCAGAACTAGTAATAGTTTCTCTTTAATTTTAAGTAAGATAAAGACTTTATAAATCAGCCTTTGGGAATGAACTATCATGAGCTTAACTGAACTCTGTCATTTACTGTAGTTCCTTCATCAAACCAAAGATGTTTTACACTTGTGGTCCAAATGAGGCGATGGTGGTATCTGGTAAGATATGCTGTTAATTCTAATTACATGAAATACAAAATGTCTGTATTTTACATTTATAATGAAATTGAGAATATCAGCCTTATGAAACATACCACAGCATCATCATAATCGATTGTGGCCCTCCCTGCAGTGACAGTGACATAGTCAGTATTCCTCCACACTTGGGTGGAATTATATACGGATGAGTTTCCTACCAAATTGCGCCTCTGGTTTCCGTGTGACGAGTTTCCTACCGTCTGGCTCTCAGGTTTCTGCCGATCCCCTCCCTTGATGATTGCCGGAGGCAGAGTGTTTGTCATTCCCTGCATCCAGAAGATCCAGAGGTCTGTCCTGGCACCCTTACATCATGTGACCGCCAACCACTCGCCTTTTCCGCTTTCTGTGTGCATGTGCTGTTCATTCTTCTTATAAGCATTTGCTGTATCATTTATGTTATGTCTTAAGGTCGGACAGCGTGTACTGTACATCCGGTGTGTTACTACACATCAGTCTGTCAGTGTCTGTATTATATAAGCGTCTACCTCTGTACATCGATCTGTCATTATACTGTATAACACTATCTACACATCAGTCTGTCACTGTTTGTACTGTATAACACTGTTTATATCTACACATCAGTCTGTCAGCATCTGGACTGTATTTGCCTGTCTGTTAGTAGCTGTGCTGTATTCCCAGTATGTAGACTGCCAGTGGCTGCACTGTGTACATGCGCTTTACCTTCAGGTGAGTGAGTGTAAATCCTTTCACTTCTTTCAGAATCACGCTGAACACTCTAACTCTGAATGTGAAGAGTGATAAAGTGTACACCCGACATGGAGTGCCCATCTCCGTCACCGGCATTGCCCAGGTATGACGTATGTCATCACCTACTACATCCCTCTGTGTCCATGTAAATAGTCCATTCTCCTTTGTAGCAGTGTGTATATACTCCAGTTACCATGTCTATAATAATGTATGTGTGACTGTAGGGACACATTCGTTCATTTGTTTCAGTGTTAATATATTGTTTGCCTGGAAAGTAAGCTTAGCTGTCCCGTGCTCATAAAAGGAGAAATTCTGTATAACCAACCGCATTAACACTTTCCTGCTTAAATGCCTGAACACACGGTGTTCAGATGCTTTTAACTCTTATGTGCAATTTGGTCTTCCAACAAAGTGATAGTGCTGATTTTTCCTTTCCGTGACAGATTGGAAGCTGGCAGATGTAATTGGCTCCCTGTTAAATCACTTCTTCTGCATGATCTGTGTCAACTTCCTTCCTTCATCTATGGCGTTGATGGTGTGGAAACCCCTTCCAGGTGAAGATCCAGGGCCAAAATAAGGAGATGCTATCTGCAGCCTGCCAGATGTTCATGGGCAAGTCTGAGACTGAGATTGGCCAAATTGCCCTGGAGACACTGGAAGGTCATCAGAGGGCCATCATCGCCCACCTGACCGTAGAGGTGCTTGAGCGGCCCGATTCCCCTAGCTGCATGGGCCAGTGTAGCCTCCAGCGCCGACGAGACCCAGTATCATGCTGTATTAACACAGTTTCTCCCTGTCTTCCCCTGAAGGAGATCTACCAAGACCGCAAGAAGTTCTCTGAACAGGTGTTTAAGGTGGCGTCATCTGACTTGGTGAACATGGGCATCAGCGTGGTCAGCTACACACTGAAAGATGTCCACGATGATCAGGTGGGCTTGTCGTTCTTTCCGTTGCTGAGCTCTATGCTTCCGGTGCAGCATGAACTCACTTTGGACCATGGTCCGTGGTCTTCCAGGAATACCTCATCTCGCTGGGGAAGGCTAGGACTGCTCAGGTACAGAGGGATGCGCGCATTGGAGAAGCACAGTACAAACGGGACGCAGTCATCAAGGTGAGCCACCCTTTTGTGTCTCCACCTTCGGCAAGACTGGAATGGTAATTATGTTCCAGGTAGATAGATCATCAGCACTGTTTCCTGATTTGCCCGGTTCCTTCTCACTATGCTGTTCCTCTTTCCCTCTGTGTTTGCTCTAATCTGGTGGGCTATTGTGGTCTGAGTGTCAGGGACCGTTGTCTTTAATGGCGCACAGTTGCCTTACGCTCCCTCTTCCTATTTCCAGGAGGCACTGGCCATGCAGGTCAAGGTGTCTGCTCAATACCTCAATGAGATTGAAATGGCGAAAGCCCAAAGGGACTTTGAACTCAAGAAAGCATCATATGACACTGAGGTCAATACCAAGAAGGCAGAGTCTGAGATGGCCTATCAGCTGCAGGTACTGCTGAAACTCAGTTACCCACAAGCCATTTGACGCCACACAGTCACTGAGCATGTCTGTGAACACTAATGACTATCACCCAAGCACAGTATTGAGCGTGTTGAATGTCCCCAGGTGGCAAAGACCAAGCAGCGCATCGAGGAGGAGAAAATGCAGGTGCAGGTGGTAGAGAGGGCCCAGCAGATCACGCTGCAGGAGCAGGAGATCACCCGCAAGGAACGGGAGCTGGAGGCCAAGGTGAAGAAGCCGGCGGAGGCAGAGCGTTACCGCTTAGAGAAGCTGGCCGAGGCTGAGCGGTAAGTCCTCCCCCTAGCGTGTCTGCTGAACACCCCAACGCCTGATCTCATTCCCCTGTTCTCCTTCATCCGTTCAGCCTACAGCTCATCATGGAGGCGGAGGCGGAAGCAGAGGCGATCAGAGTGAGTTCTAAAGCGGCATTCCGGCGCCGTCCGTTAGGCTTCACTCCCCGACTCCCGTCCCTCTTTATCAGGGTTGACACACCTTACCTTTCTCTATGCACAGTATTATCTGCCGGTACATGTGCCCAAAAGCCAGATGGTCACTGGGTCAAATCCAGTGACCGGCATAGTGATCATGTGACCCTTGGGCCCATGCCCAAAGTCCCTAACCCAAAAAACAGCTCCGGGGTCCAGGTTAAGTGGCTGATTCTGTACCTATGGCTGACCCCAAGCTTTGCCGAATCTGCCAAGAGTTTCTTTGTACTTGATCTCACCTGTACAAGGCATTTTGTACTTTTTATTAACCCTTTTCCTCAGCATTAGCATGTTCTCTGTGGCTATATGTACCCTCTGTGTTTACGTACCAGTCTAGCTACCTTTTTCTGTGTTTGTATGTGTTGACTTTTGACATCGGTGAGCATGTTTTATCTGGTTTGTGTCTGGTTTTGCCCCACCCCTGATGCCCCCCAGATTAAAGGTGAAGCCGAAGCGTTTGCTGTGGAGGCCAAGGGCAAGGCGGAGGCCGAGCAGATGGCCAAGAAGGCGGAGGCCTTCAAACAATACAAGGAGGGTGCCATGGTGGATATGCTGCTGGAGAAGCTGCCTCTGGTGAGCAGCCTGGTGGAAAAGCCGTTAGCGCATGGGGATGGAAGCGGCAGGGCGAGGCGCTAAATGCACCCTGAACGCCCCCTTCCCCTGCAAGTCCTTTTCTATATTTCTGAAGAGTATCTATTTATAACTAGTACACAAAAACAGCAGACAACCCAGTCCAGCCACACTAATGTCACACAGCAGGCCCTAATTTGCGATTCAGTCTCAGCACTTATGGTAACTACAGGGATAAGTAGGCTGCAGGAAAGGGTTAATCGGCCAGTGAGATAATACTCACCCCTCAGGGGCTGCTCCAGATTTTACTTGGGGGAGGAGCAACAGTAAAGCGGGTGGAGCGTCCAAAAAGAGATAATGAAGATTATCACCATTTACATTACATTTAGCAGACGCTTTTGTCCGAAGTGTCCTACAAGCAAGGAGAATAGTGTAAGCAGTACTGGAGTATGAGTTACTCAACGGCTGCACAACTATACATATAGTTAACAAAATAAGAATGTCATAAGACTACTCAATGGCCAGTTAGTGCAGAGAGCAGCAGATTAGATAAGATTAGTAGACAAATTCATGGAAGACGGGTCTTAAGGTGTTTCTTGAAGATAGTAGTCCAGTGACCAGATGTATCACCACATAAAATACATGACACGATATTTATGATGCATGTCTGTTATATTTATGATGTGTACTGTTCACATATTTAACTCGGGTTATAGAAAAATATATTATGCCAATTTCTTGTAATATTTGACTAATCTTACTGTAAAGCTTATTTCATGTTAAGATTAATACGATCACTTCATTGAGTAGTTTTCTACAACACAACAATGAAAATGTGATTGGGATCCAATTACCGGTGGAATACCAGACACTGAAAAGCAAGCAGTAACTTGTAATGTTGCCATAAATTTAGGTATTTTAATGAGTCTATAGGCAAGACGAAGAAAACAGAGCGTAATATGGAGCAATAAGTCCAGCTAGCTAGCCACTAACTTTATATGCAATAAGTCCAGCTAGCTAGCCACTAACTTTAATAGAACCACCAATACTACACACAGAAACAGTAGGATGGCATATTCGGTTCTGGGTATTATTAAAATAGTACTTGCCTCATGTGCATTTGGGAAAACTCCATATTCTGTGATTGGCGTTAATTTGAGCCAATTTAAACGGGAGTAACAACCAGTGGGACCAATCAGTTACCCTTACCTAATCATGCATATTAATACTAATACCATCACAACAGCTTTGGATTTTCTAATCGGAAGGACGATTCCTTACGCGGCCTCTCTACCGTAGATCGCTGAGGAGATCAGCAAACCCCTTTCAAGTGCCCAGAAGGTCACAATGGTGTCTAACGGTGGAAGCGAGGTGGGGGCAGCCAAGCTAACAGGGGAAGTGCTGGACATCATGACCAAGCTGCCGCAGACCGTGGAGAGGCTGACTGGTGTCAGCATCTCGCAGGTGAGCGGGCGGCTTCCCCTCCTTTACCTGCTTTCTTCCTCTCCTCTCCTTTCCGCCCCCCGTCTCTCACGCGCCTCTCTTCTCGCCTCCTCGACAGATGGCGGGAAAGCCATCCAGGATGGGATGAGGGCAGATGTTCACATTCAAGCCAAATGGATGACAGTTCGCACATCTCTTTACCGGGATCCATGTAAAGGCCTTTAATATCGTCCCAATAATGATGCGGCCATGTTTTTTCGACTGCTTTGCTTTTGTTGATGTCATTTATACTATGTAGTGAGATTTCCTGTAGCCAGTGATGCCTTTTTCTGTCAGCTACATCTATGGCTAGCTCTACTACACCTGTTCTGTAATGTTCAAGTGTGGCTAGGCTAGGAAAGGAAGAGACAATGAAAGGCTGAGCTTCGATGTGTAGGCCTACCGCACTCTGGGTGGCTCTCCTACTGCTTTAAACTATGTCACACTCTCCGTAAGTCGCCCTGGGGAGGGGGTGCGACAATTTTATAAAGCGCAGAACCTGCACCTCGTAAGAAAGTCCACAATAAGTTTAGTAGATTATGTAGTTGAGTTAGGTAAGTTGATTAGTGTTTATATACTCTGTAATTCATGAGTAACTGAGGGCTGTAATGTTTGCAGGTTAATTTTAAATGTCTACTGTGAAGTTCCTCCTGTCTTAAGAAATACCTCCTACATAACTGTGTGTAACAATATCAGTTCCTACCCGTCCCTGCCCACGATCGTCTTTCTCCTGAAATACGGGCACAATATGCTGATATCTTGTTACTACACTGATTGACTGGCGTCTCTACCATCCCATACTTCTTCTGTGCAGTAAGCTATTTTACTGCAGGTTACCACGTCGGCATATCAAGGTTGCCTTTTCAGGTCAGCCTTTTTGGGTTTTATGTCAAACAATTTTCATTTTCCAAGCTATTTGCCAGAATATGTAACAGATTTTACTATGCATGTAAACATACCTTGCTTCTGAAACCTACAGTGGTCACTTTACAATGAGCATTGATGTGAAGCAATGCGTAAAATGCTGACAACCGTGAAAATGAACAGGCCTCTAAATTGAGAATGACAAACACTGCGTATTATCTGAAAAGATCACTTTATTCATTCATCTACAAAAAGTACACCAAAGAAAATGGCAACAAAATGGCAAAATGACCCAGAATATCAAATTTCATATATTAGTGAAGAAAAAAATCATTTTTTATATTTACATATTAGTTCTGGTTTAAAGACTGAGGACGATACATGTCTTATAAAAAAAAATGTTCAGTTGGGAAGTACAGTGTATCAAAAATGAAACTAACGCACAGACAAGCTGTTTCACTGATCTCTCCAAAATGTGATTATTTTAACTGTATGCTCATCACACCAGCAATTAATGAGGCAGATGTACCACATGGCCAAAAGTATGTGGACACCCCTATTAATTAGTGGAATTGCCTAATTAAGCCACACCCAATGCTGACACAGGTGTATAATTAAGCACGCGATCCACAACAAACAGCAGCAGAATGGCTGGTTCTATAGAAGGCGTTAACGCCCGGTCCCAATGTCCTCCTGGGGTCTACGCCCTGAACCCTCACAGACTTAATTGACATCACCTGGCAAGTGACCGAGTGCGAGAGGCTGCAAGGGTCCAAAATAGTATAAGTAGGATTGGGACAGTATGTTGTGATGGTACCTTGACAACACCAAAACATGTTCCTTACTATTGCGGATTTGGGACATTTTAAAATGAAATGTGTACTTTCTTCATTGCCAAGTCACTTCAGGGACTGACTGCCTAATATGAATGCATTCCAGCCTCCAGCCTTTGAGTGGATGAGAGGTAGTTATCAAATGGTTCTTTTTTTGTCAAAACAGCATCAAAAAACTAAACGAACTGGTTTGTGTACCATTTATGCTTCCCCTGGTGACCCCATGTTTCATGTCACAGCACTTTGAGCTGTGGGTAATTCCCTCGGCACTTATCCTTACAGACAGTGTGCATAAAGGGTTCAAAAGGTCTGCGAGAGCGCGCATGCACTTAATTTGACAGTGGGACAACCTTAAGTCCTCGAGGACCTAACAGGAATGCACCTCAAAGTATGTGCATCCTTGAGTGTGGAGAATGGGATCGGATCAGTGACTTTCCACTTGGCACCATCATAGGATGCCATCAAGTCAGTTCACCAGATTTTTCCTGCCAGAGCTGCCCTGGTGGTCTGTAAGTGTGTGACTGACCAGTTCACAGCTGAACTCGCTCTCAGATGTTTCCACTTCACAATCACCTCAAACTCACAGAAAGTGAGCTGATCTCTCAGCATCGTTACCCACCCTGAATGGCAGCAAATCCCACCAGCAATGTTACAAGCTGCTAGTGGGAAGCTTTCCCAGAACAACACAGGATATTACGGCAGGAAAGTGTGACCAACGTCATATCGATACCCGAGGTTTTGGAATGAGATGTTGGACAAGCTGGTGTCCACATGATTTTGGCCATATAGTGTGAGTTGCCCTCACTTCCACCTAGGTCCTGGAGTGCCCCCCCTACAAACGTGGGGGCATAGCAAGGTTAGAAAGAGATCTGTACTGAGATTTCAGTAGTGCTTGTACATTTAATGCGTCCTGTACAGATATGGCACATCTGTGCTGAGCACCAGAGGACTTGGCAACATACACAGCCCTGGGACACGTCAGCACGAGATCTGGGTCGTCTCTCCCATCTTCTCCCAAACAATGGGGGCATGCAAAGTGCATATGCTGTTTTCTCCACAAGAGGGTCAATCCAGAGGGGACCTTCCCAAGGGGAGATCAGGTGCGGCTCCCACTCCACGTATGGAACAGGCTCATCCTCCAGTCTGTTCCCAAAGCTGTCATCGACCTAGGATTATCTCATGCTGCAGTTTGGATTAATGCTTGATACCTCGGCCATGGCGCTTTGGCGCAGTGGGCACTAGGATATACCGCACGCCACTAGGTCAACATACTGGCAATGACATGTTCTTGGAAATTCCCCAAAGGTACAGCGTGGCTGCATTTTAAAAGTACAGGATCAGAATAACCCTCCACCGTTACCCTTTGAATCAACAATAGCAACAAAAGCTCTAGTGAACTACGTTACAGTAGGTAGCTAAACGGGAGGACACCATGCTCTCCACACGCAAACCGCAGTGGAGAAACCCACAGCTAGTCTGATGTAAGCCTAATTTCTCGGAGCCGCGACGAGAGAAACCATATTAAAGCTTCTGCTATTCCCCAACGGCCCCGAGGGTAACTGCTGATTTATTAGTCATCCTACTCAATTTTTTTTGTTATTGTTTTTTTTATCGGATATTACATACATCTCATTCTGCTGATTTAATCACGTTTCAGTTCAATATATTCAGATAAAGACCTCATACACTACACATTTACACTGGTGCAAGTAAAAAGAACGCTGATCACAGCCCAGCTCGCACTATGCAGATATACACCCATTCCCCATCACCCAGCATCGTGGTTACATTCAAATCTAGTTTTTTCTGCAGGCAGAAAGGGGGTGTGGGTCTGCTTGTAACCGAGCCAGCGGTATTTCAGACCCACCCCCCCAAAGAAAAAAAAAAAAAAAAAAAAACTTGCGGCAGACCCCAGCCGCCCACCTCTCTCCATGTACTGCACTCATGGCCCCCATGTCACACCCCCTCCTGCCACTTAGACCATGTTCATGGCATCCTCCGTCAGGAAGGAGTGGATGTAGTTGAAGGAGGGACGCAGCTTGCAGTCCCGGTTCCAGCAGCTCAGCATCAGCTCATAGAGGCCCTGCGGGCACACGGCCGGACGATTCAGGTACACCTGAGATGGGGGAGAGCAAGGCAGGGCTCAGTGAGCATGCCCAGGACCGGGGAGGCGGAGACACCCAAAGGTATCCACCAATTAGGATGCGATATCTTAATTGGGGTGCTGGGTTTACCTGTCGGCCTTGGTCCCGGAAGAACTCGCCTGCATTGTCGATGACCTGCTCGTCTGTCAGGGTGGGGTAGGGCTGTGCCTGGCACACATTCAGCATCTCCCACAGGGTCACGCCGAATGCCCACACATCACTGGCTGTTGTGAACTTTCCCTGTGGGGGGGGGTGGTCAGCATCAACCAGCAACTCGACTCATGGGCACATACACACCCCCATCATGGTGAAACACACTCCTCTACTGAATATCCTTCTGTAATCTCTCTCGGTCACGCACACAAACATCTAGGATCCAGGGGCTGGTTTCACAAAGCAGGATTTCTTGCTTAGCTGGATAACTTGGCAGATTTAAGGTATCCCAGACTTTATCTTCCTTCACTTACATTTAGCCCAGAGTAGCAGAAATCTGCATATTTATCTGACTAAGCTTGTGAAACAGCCCCCTGACTTGAACCTCATGAAACCAGACATTAGTTCTCATTCCTAAGCGTATCCCAACGAAACTGAAATGGCCAGAATGCAGGCGCCCCCCCACCATGAGGATGCACTCCCAGGCCATCCAGCGGATGGGGAGCACAGCTCTCCCCTGGATCCTGTAGTAATCCCCGGCATACAGGTTCCTGCTCATCCCAAAGTCTGCGATTTTAATCTCGCACTCCCCGCCCACGAGGCAGTTCCTGGTGGCCAGGTCGCGGTGCACGAAGTTCAGAGAGGAGAGGAACTTCATGCCGGAGGCAATCTGACTGGCCATGGAGATGAGAGCGGGGTAACTGGTAGAAAGGAACAAAGACATTAATCTGGTCAGCAACAAGCAGCTACGTGGTCCAGTCTGCCATCTCAGATCTATACACACATCCATACATCCACCCCACCCCACACACATACACACGCGACAAAGGTTCAGCAGTATCATTATAGACTCTGATCTCCAGGGGGTGCAGGTTCGATTCCCACCCCCCAGCTCTGCATGTGAAGTTGGCACATTCTCCCCATATTCATAAGGAGTATAGCAGCCTACTGACGTGTGGATAAATGCAGCAGGGTCTGTATGTGGTGTGTGAGGGATTGGCATGCAATGCTTGCCCTGCAGGAGCCTGGGGTGTCGAGAGACTTCAAACCCACTACTGCCTCACACTGGCTGGGCAGCTATGGAAGG
>JAODUD010000134.1:20264797-20284853 GCA_026784285.1 Stomatorhinus walkeri
GAGTGGGGGGGGGGGGGGGGATGAGCTGGAAGCTAGATGAAAAAGGCCGTCCCTTGGCCCTCATTCACAATCATTCTCTCCCAGGACACTGAACATGTTGGCCTTCAGCTTGGCCTGGAGGCTCCCCTTCCACAAGGGATTCCTGAGGCTGTCATCCTCATCATCGCTGTCATCATCATCTTCATCTGCATCCCGATCCCCTTCCTCTTCCGGCTCCGAGCTAGATTCAGCATCCTCTTCATCCCTTTCTCCCTGCCCTTCTTCATCATTCCTACCTTGTAGAGTGATTATTTCTGAGAGATCCTGGTGGGACTCCCACACAGCTGGAGGAAGACAGTGGAAAATAGTGCAGGACTGGGAATGAAAATCACTATATTATACATTTACACCTAATTAACAAATTTAGTTTAGATTATAAGCAATGATTGTTTCACAAGTTGTGTTGGCATTTTTAATTCAATGAAAAGCACAGTAGGAAATTAAAATTAAGTTCTTTGAAGAATGGATGAATATGAACCCTAAAATACCAAAAGATAAATGAATGAGACAGAAGGATAAAATAACCCTGATTTATGTTAAAAACCGGTTTGACAGTTATGCAAACAGATTCATGGTGCTGCATATTGATTGATAAATGAAAAAAAATCCGTTATCTGCTATTTGCACAAGTACAAATACAGGTACTTTGGAATTCTTCTCCTTGCCTACCCCATTCTGCGCTCCATAGCTTGGGGGTCAAAGGGCAGGGTCAGCCAACATGCGGCACGCCAGAAGCTGGAGGTTAAGGGCCTTGCTCAAGTGGAGCCTGAAGCTATTGCTCACCTCTCTGGGCCGAGTAGCCCGGGGGGGTGAGACAAAGGGAGATCCTGCCATCTATGGCCAGCCGCAGAAGGCTGTTTGCAGCTCGGTACGCGTCGTTCCTGGCTGCCTTGGCTGTCTTGTACCCTCTCCTCTCAGCCCAGGCTGGGGAGGGAGTTGAGAAAGAAGGAGAGGACTTAGCCTGGCACGTGTTTTCTGGGGCCAGGAATGACACCAAAGGCTCCCCAGGCTTTGAAACATGCTCACCCAGAATCAGCAACTGGGATCTAATAGAAAGGCAACAACCTCCAGTACCTTCACACACGTCCCAGGCCGTCCATTGGTCCACTCCTAAATCCCCCCCTTCCTGGTTGGGGTGTTTGAGCTTAAGGACAGAGTGGAAGGGGGTCCTTTCACACAGGTAGCCCACAGAGCTGTAGGGTTCCTGGAGTTGAGCCACCGGGTAAATGCCAGCCAAGATCTATGGGATAGAAGCAGAGAGGGTACAACTGTGTCTGCTCATCCCGTCAGTAAGCAGTCAGTCGAGCGCAAAGAGTCTCTGTGATTACCTGCAGTTGCTTGGTCATGAGCGAGGGGAAAACCAAGCCAGGACAGTCGCACAACTTGACGCTGGGGGTCAGATAGTAAGTCTGGAAGTACTTTGTGTGGCCTGGCGTGCGAGATACACTCACTACCTTCTTTCCCACAAGGCCATTTAACACAGAAGACTTTCCCACGTTCGGGAATCCTGGAGTGAGTGGGACAGAGAAACAAAAATTTGGTCAGAGCAGAATCAAGCAAAGCGGCAGGATACATTCAGGCTGCTGTTTAAAAGCGTCAACAGATGGATAAACCCGTACCAATACAGCCAAGGGTGAGCACCCCATCTTTGTAGAGCTCATGGGAAGAGCTCTGCATCTCCATGGCAACATCGCTCTGGTGCTCCACCAACACAGTCTCCGCGTCCTCTGGTACATCCTCTTCCAGGCAGCTAGTAGAAGCATCTCTCTGTATCTTCTGCTCCCAGCTACTTAGATCCACTGCAAGGAAGCACAGGGTCCTTGACACAGCAAATCACCTACAATGCACAGAACCACAAACAGAAGTCTGCGTTCCTGAACTTTGCTGATCTGTCATGAAAGGAGCATCTTTATTTTCATAAATCTTTAGCTGAAATCTAGCATTCCCTTCAATTATCAATGTAGGCCACAAAACACACCAGTTTTGTCACCACCTGTGACTATGTTAAGATCCCCTGATCCAGGAACTGTTAATTACCAGCCAAACTCTATTACGGAGCGTTAAAGACTGCTAATATTTGAGTTATTACCCCTTTGTCAGCTTAGTGCGACAGCCTGTTCAGTCAGTATAAATCATGCCTTAGGACAGCTGTGTGGCTCAGCTCAGCTCTCGGACACGCCTCACCTCTCCCAGCGACGATGTCCTGACAGGCTCGCAGGATCTGTACAGGGCCTGCTGCTTGATTCCAGCCAAGCTTCTTCCTCCTCCTCCTCCTCTTCTGAAGCACTTCACATGAGAAGAAAGACAACATCACAGACGAGTGAATGTGAGCTGAAATTTTTAGCCTCAGTGGGACACTAATTGAACTATTAACGCTTATTAACACAGCAGGAATGACAGAAACAAAGCTCCAAAGCTCCGTTAATACAGCAGCAAAAACATCCAAACTTTTGCCCTTGAAATCAGAAGTAATGAAATATACTTGTAAAGGGAAGTACTCTTTATTTGCATCAAACCAAATATGAATACAAATTTAGATAAAGCGTATACATGTTGGGGTTTCTCTTGCAGTCCTAGCATCACTGCATGGCTGCTAGGAGCTACGTGCAAGCAGGTTAGCCCTGCTCCCCGAGCTCACCTGTGTCATAAGCCTGCCCTGGTTGAGAGGTGAAACAAACACAGTGCAGACTGGGGAAGCGGGACGACAGGTAGTGTCTCCAGGCCAGGACCAGAGGAGCGGGACAAAGGTCCACTTTGTTCAGAATCAAGATCACCTGCTTGTGGAGCTCGTTGGTCACATAATTGTACAGAGCTGGAGGGAAGTGGAGGACCTGAAAATCAGAGAGAGAAAACCATAGATGGCAGTTTTTCCCAAGTAAAACAACATATTTTGGCGGACTAGCGGGATAATGACAATGGGTACAGCAATAATACAATACTCAACTGGGTATCTGATATCTACAATGAGCAGGACAACATCTGACATCTCCAGCACTCTCCACAGCTGTCGCCATGTCTGTTAAAGACAGAATGATGTAAGGAAGCTGTGTTCCTTGTCATCTGACTTACCCCAGATGTACAGAAACCCGTACAGGATAGCTTATATGGCTGACCAGACTGCACTATATCCCTCTGACCTCTAGATTGTGCTCAAAGTGGCTAAGAGATCCCGGTTCATTGCGAGCATGTAGTGCTGTCAGGAACTCCCGGAATGACTTTTCTTCCTTCCTGAGGAGCTCTTCACGAGCCATCCCATAATGCCAGGAAGGTCTGCGTGGGAAATCCAGACCTTTGATAAATCCAGAACATGAGAGCATTAGCGTTGCTATGGCATGTGCTAAGGTTGTTCAGGTCCAGCAGAGGGTGACCTGCAGGTAAGTCAAGGTACCCGAACATCACGTACGTTTCTCTGGTGGATAGATGTCATTGATATCCATCTCTAGATCCTTCTCTGCCACCGGGCGAAGAATCCTCTCTCTGGCTACTCCCTTCCGCCTCTCGATCTCCTCCTTGTTCTCCCTCTCAAAGTGCAAGTGGAATCTAGACACGTGGAATGAATGTTTCAAAGACACTCTACTGCAAAGGCCTGAAGTATGGCTACTTGACTATGACAAAAATCATGATTATTTAATATGATTACTCATTGACTTGGGAAATATCATGCATTTATTGAACTTTAAAAAAAACCCTGTAAATATAAATTCAGCTGGGAAATAAACAAAAAGGGGCTAGAGAGGCACTGGATTTATAATGCAAGATAAAACAGGGGCACCATTGTAAAACTACATGCATCACAATAATCATTTTATTTTGAATATCGTCTTGATATTCATTGACTGAAATTAAAATTTGATCAATTGCCCAGCCTTAGCCTGAAATATATAGGTTTTCTATTAAAAGGAACAAAAATGTCAAGCACATGATGTTACCCAGACTGACATTTTACATTAGATGGGGTGCCTGGCTTAATACTAAATTAAGTTCCACAGCTCACCCAATTAAAAGCACAGGTAGCCAATGCAAAATACTTAAAAACTGGATACTGTAATAGGAAATCCATAAACAATTATGACATATGTATGTAAATGTAGTGTGTAATATTTACCATGAGGTCAGTTATTTGTTATAAATTCTTAATCGGGATAGCAAACACCTACATCTGCTTTAGGTTTCCCGCACCTGTTCAGGTCATAGGTCCCCTCTTTCTCGGCTGGTTGCTGATTGATCCTCTTCACGTCCGTAGTCTCGCTATCTGTCGTGTCCGACTGTCCATCTCTCTCTTTAACTCGTTCACAGCTCGCATTTCGACTGTTGCCAATGAAGCCAGTGTCCCCTAGGACGAGAAAGGTACAACATGTGACATTTTTTTGTACAAATTTCATACTTATAGACGGCTTCAAACTCAGTCAGCAGGCAGACTTATTCCCATATAAATTTAAAATGTGCATCTTCACGGTTTGGCGCTTCTGGCGAGCATGCGCAGAACACATCAAAACAATACGGTCCTACACGGCTTCAGAAGTTGATAATCCTGCTTGATGTGGTGCTTAAATTTGGTGTGCACTTTAACATTAATAAGATATGAGCTTATATTTTGCCAGGTACCGCCGACACTGGTAATAGTTTTAGCTGCTAATTATATACCGCAGCAAATGACTTAGCATAGTAACAACTTAGCTAGTAAACACTATAAAATGCTATTTCAAAAACAGTTGCTATTTCAGAAAGTGATCTCATATTTTGGTTTGACGTTTACCCAGAAATTCAGTCATCTAGCTCCTTCCTTGCCAGTCATATGCAGCAATAAGTCGACATCTGCTATGCTAGCCTGTTAGCATCTGACTGTACTGCTGTCAAAATACATAAATTATGTTACTCGATTTCAACTAAGGTATATATAAGAAACTATTCCACATTACTCATGGAAATAGCCGTTTTCCCTTTACGGGTGGTCCAAACAGGCGGAATATTATCACTAGCTAACCACAACGACATGGTTATCTGTAGCGTCATCCTAGTGTCAAAACAACGTGCTTAACTACATAACCAGGTAAATAGCCGCAGTTTGTATTCAACAATAAAACAATACTGCATTTTAAAGATGCGACACATGTAGCTTGGAAGCTAAATGGCCCGTAGCAGCTCAAAACATGCTCTCGTGACTCTTGTTAGTCAGTCACCCAAAACTTACTCAGGACATTTCAATTTTAATTCAAACATTTTAGCTGCCAATCTTAACTACCAACCAACGACCATTAAAAATAATTGAGAGTCGGAGTAAGGTGTACAGTGAAATGAGGTTTCCAAACGCTGTACGCAAAACGCGCTCGTATAGTGGAGGCACGAAGTTGCGTTAGTCCTACGCGGAGAAAGTAAGTGTTAAACAGCTACCTCTTCTTCTCTCCCGCTTCACTTGAAGTTGCTTCTTCTTCTGTTTATTGCTATACGGCTTCTTCCTGGGCATGATACTGCTATCAGTTATGAGTTACATCGGAAAGTTTTTATCTGTTTTTTAACATCTATCTAACCGAATTCGTGAAGTTTCTCGACTACCTCACGCTTCACAGACGCAGTGTCAGATCATACCACCGAGTCGAGCATTTCACCTTTTTAGTATTAGTATATGATATTTACCAGTCTCACAGCATTTCAGTTACATATTTTTATATTTTATTATCTGTATATTATTATACTGAAAATTATACTGTAAATTTGAGCCAGTGAATTTAATATCCACAAAGTAATAACCCTACATTTAGGAAATGGTACAGTCTGCAGCGTGACAGACATGTATTTGAACTGCTAGCGACGCTCGAGAGTACAGTTGAGGTGCTGGTTTTGCTTGATAGTCTGGTCATGCAGTGTAGTATTTTACAGTGCCGTATGTAACAAGAAACGAGTTCTGCATTGAAAGCAGTTCTTTTTCTAGGTTTTAGTCCACTCGATGCTGCATACTGATGAACGAGCACACGTTTCATACTAGTCTTTTAACACTGGAGGACCATGAGGCTTTATATTCTACTCCTGTCTATGTTAGCATCTCTGAACAACTGTCAGATTCATCAAATCTGTAAATGACATGTTGCTGGACGTTTTCCCCGTTCTCCTCAAGTACGGGTGGTCCTGCTCCCTATAAGGATAAACATTTAAATTATGTAAAAACGGTTTCTCAAAATGAAACATTCAGATCAAAATATCTACTGAGCTACCAGGCCACACACATTACATAACATGAAAATCGATGTACAGGAGGTCACAGGGGCATGCTTACAAATGATGCCGTAAAAGCTGCAGTGACTACAACTGTCAGCCACACGAGGGGCCCCTGTGGAGCCTTCAGACATCACCGACGCTCTGCCAGACAGTGTCCTTGAAATCACTGTGGCCACAGGGGAGTTCAAACTTTCATTTTCTTTTTGAAAGAAACAAATGGTGTTTTAAAGGTCATATAATTAGACAGGTCTCAGACTACAGACGACCTCCCTAAAACTGAAACAAAAGACAGGAAAAAAAGCAACAAAAAAAAAACAAACCTAAGTCAGTATCCATCTGTCTTTTATTGGTTTGTAAGGGGAAACAGTCAATTCAGATGCATCAGGCTACACAGTATGGAGCATCGACATCATTATAGCTGTAGTTCATTTCAGCAGACAGTGAGCAATAATAATAGTAAGAATAATAATTTTGAAAACCATGTTATTTTCGACGCATAATGAAATACTACAAGGATACACATAAGCACCAGCCGATCGAAACCATTCTCAAACATAACCATGGGCTAAATGTAGACTCTGTAACTGGCTGATGGCAGGATACATGTAATAAGGTTTTTTTAACGTGTGAATCTTTTCAACACACTGATATACAGGGTTTCCCCACAGTGCTCCGTCAGCACGGCAATCTGCACCATATGGGCAAGTCTGGGATAGTAAACAGTGCAACATTTAAAGAAACAAGGTGAAACTGAAGGGTCCTGTTGGCGGAATGTGCAGTTTACATTTTGTTACCGGTTTAAAATAACTCAACCAACTACCCCTCCCAAGGGAAACCCTGATTTATTATATATATATATGTATATATATATATAATTTCTTTCTAATATATTTTTTATTTCCGAGAAGCATAGATAACCTTCCCTTTAATTGTTTTTTGCCAGCTTATCTTACATTTTACAGTAACAGTTCAGACTAATTTTATCAAGAATAATTATAGAAACAATAAGCTACAGCTATCTGTATGAAAGTATAAAAACAGACTTTCACAGAGTGCTTGGCAACTGTTATGAATACAATTGATATTCCATAGTTTTTATAGCCACCTTTGCCGATGTAGGTTTTCCAGGGAAGAGTGGGAAGATATAAAATATCCCAAAAAAAATTTACTTTACAAATCTCTCATTTTCATTTATTCCTTGTTCATCATTCATTCTATTCAGTCACTCACTTGGTTCACTCATACTTCCTTCCGCTTCCAAACTATCCCATTATGACAAGGAAAAATATTAAAATTAAACTAAGAACAATAAAAAAAATGATTAAAAAAAACAAAAATGTAGGTCCCTCTCTCTCACAGCCCTTTGCTTGATGGTGCTCATCCTTCCACATCTATACTCCTCCATCACTGTTATTCCTCTCATGATTCTCCTTTCACTGCAAGGTGTGTGTGTGTGTGTGTGGGGGGGGGGGTGGTATGTCCAGACCCCCAAGACGCACCCGTCTTGTCATCCTCTTCATCAGTCTTTATTCCCATAAACCCCACGCTCACTGTGGCACTCTGTACAGTTTGCGCATTCCTCCATGCCATTCCCCGCCACTAGTTCTACGAGTTGAGGTGTTCCACCTGGATGGCTGAGGTTGAGACAGTCAGGCAGAGGTCCTTGTGGGCCGTAAGTTCAGCCACGCTCACTGGCTTGTACTGGATGTCCCCAGCTGACACTGTCTTGTACTGGTGGAGGTCAAAGGGGCAGGGCATGGCATCCACCTGTGGGTAACTGCTGGGGGCGTTGTGGTTGCCTTGGTTCTGAGCCTGGACACCCCCAGCTCCAATGTTGGATCCCGCTACTGCTGCTCCACTCTCTCCTCGTTCCCCCCGGCTCTGCCCCACGCCCCCACCACCTTGGGGCTGCTGCTGCGACTGCTGAGCAGAGCTCAGGGGGTCAGGATTGTGCTTCCTCATGTGTTTCATTAGGTACGTCTCCTGCAGGGGGAGGAGTGAAGCTTACTGATCAGGCAAGCAGACACAGCACAACATTCATACCGCAAGAGATGCAGCAAAAGTGGTGAGAAAAACACTGTGAACATCCACCCGTCCATCTATCTGTAACCTCTTAGCCTGCATAGCACAACTAAACAATTCACAAGCAATTTCCAGAAATGACAGAATTTGTCTGCATAGGCATTGAAATACAGATCAAGGTACACATTCTGATTTACTGTGACATCCCATTCAGGGCGTTGCCTGTCCTGGCTAAGTGGTGATGGATGGATGGATGGATGGATGAGTTCGTGTTAGCTGGGAGAGGGGCCCGATGCCATTGCTGTGGTAGCTTTGCCACGGGAGCGTACCGAAGTGTACGTGCGGTTGCACAGGCCACAGGAGAACAGCTTGGCGTGCTTGACTGTGTGGGTGGACAGGTGCACCTCCAAGCTGGCTGAGTCTGTGTAGCCCCGGTTGCAGTTGTGACACTTAAACGGCTTGTCCTTGTTGTGCTGCCGCCGGTGGGACTGGGCATGCAGAGGGAAAAAGAGGGTCACGCAGAGCCCAGGGAGACACTGCATAAGTGTCTCTGTAACAAGTGTCACGGCCGGGTGCCCGGGCTCTGCTCTGATGAATAGGTGCGTTACCTGCAGGTTGGATAGCTGTGTGAAGGCTTTGTCGCATCCCGGGTGCACGCATTTATAAGGCCTGTCTCCAGTGTGGATCCTGCAAAGAGACAGACGTGATTGGCTGTACCCGGTCCCCCCCCCCCAACATATACCCAGGGAAACGCCCACCTCCCCAGGTGTTCCCAGAGAACTGGCTTCACCTGTTGTGTTGCTGCAGGTGACTGAGTTGCCTGAATGATTTCTGGCAGAAGGAGCAGGTGTAAGGCTTCACCCCTGTGTGGATGCGGATGTGCTGCGCCAGGTAGCTGGAGTTGGCGAAGGACTTGGAGCAATGCGGGCATTTGTGTGGTTTGGCCTCTGTATGGTTTCTGACCAGGAGGGAGAAATATGGGAGGTAAGGGGAAGGGGATAAAGGCCACTCGCCCGGGTCGGATCAAACCAACCAACATCTGGAGGGGGGTGGGCAGGCGGCAGAAGATCCCTACAACATGGGACACCAACACACAGCCAGTTCCATCACCCTCAGCCCTCTCTTCCTCCCAGTGGAGCCTGAGACACTAGCTAATGCAGCACAAGGCTACGTGCAAAGTCATCTACAGGCAGCTGCTCATTCTCTGAGAAGTATAAAACACTGAAATGCACACAAAGGGGGCAGGAAAGAGAATGTTAATACAAAATGTCAAAATTAAACAACAGGTGGGAAAAAAAAACATGTTTATTACTTAGCAGAATGATAAATTTCGAGAATTGCTATCGCTGGTTGTTTGGAGGGGACCAGGGTGACTGAGAAGCACAAGAGAGTAGAGGGAGGTCGGGAATGTGGGGAATGAGGGGAAGTGGCAGATGGGGGGGAGCTAAAGCAACAAGGAAGCAGGAACGAGATGTTGGCAGCGCTGCTCAGTCGCACCCCCACCCACCCACCCACCCACCCACAATCCCCCCCAGCCTGTGTGCCCGCTGCTGTGTGTCATCATGTTAATGTGCGAGGGAAGGAGGGAGGGAGAGCAGTGGACATGAATGGGAGTGAGAACACACAACAGCAGGCAGCAGACATATGGACAGAGGGCCACATAGAGGCAACGGAGATGAACAGGCATGAGTGGCCATGCACTGAGCACCCAGACAAGCCCCCCCATCCCCAGCACGACCCGAAGGGCTGCTCCACAAAGCCTTGTTTCCACCTCTTATAGATGGGTCTTCGTAGGCCGTTTAGCCAGGATGACAGGCTCCCTCTAGGCTATCATATTGATATTACATCATGCATGCACAATAATCACCAGGGCTTCAGATGACAGCCGAAGGATTTGGCCGAATGCCTGCTTTTCGGTGCGATGTGGACATTTATTTACGACTATAATTTGGTAAGAAGATTAGTAGTGTGGCTTAAATATTAATGAGAGGCATTTTGAGAGACCCAAAACTTAGTAATCTGTATAAACTTTATGCGTCTTAAATTCCATTAGCAGAGCTCACCACATAATACTGCAGTTTAGTTTTCCTCAGTGCAATATGCACTGAAGTCGCGGTGAAGAAGAGCAGCCACAACATCTTTTAAAAGTTCTTGAGGATAAACAAGGTAAAAAGTGGTACTTTTGACATTTATTAAACATAAGGATATACCGTATTTATACTAATAATGACTTTTGGACGTCATAAAAGGCCTCATTAATATTTTAGCCATACTACTAAACTACTTAAATTGTGGGCATACATAAATGTCCGTATAGCACTGAAAAGCTGATGCTTGGCCAAATGTTGCGCCTGTCATCTGAAGCCCTAGTGATTATTGCACATGCGCGATGCAATATCGATATGATATCGCCCAGCCCTACGCCTCCCCTAACCCATCCATGTGATGGAAGCCCCACACACAGAGCCCATCCTTCCACACCAGTCCATCCACAGGGGGCACGCCTCTGCACACACAGGCCAGGCCACACCCACACCCCAGCAGGCAGCGTGCCCGGGGGAGCTGCAGTACCGTGTGTGCTGCTGTAAGTGACTGAGCTGCCTGAACGATTTCTGGCAGAAGGAGCAGGTGTAGGGCTTGGCCCCGCTGTGGATGCGGATGTGCTGCGCCAGGTAGCTGGAGTTGGCGAAGGACTTGGAGCAATGCGGGCATTTGTGCGGTTTGGCCTCTGTGTGCGACTTGGCGTGGATCTGCATGTCTGACTTACTGAAGAAGGTCACTGCACACATCCGGCACCTAAAGGCGGAGACACAGAGACAGGAAGGCAGAGACGGGGGGTTGGGGGTGTGGAGAGAGAAAGGGGGGACAGCCGGAGTGCAGGAGGAAGAAGGCGGCAGAGGATGGAGAGGAGAAGCGGGATGGCAGACGGGCAACAAAACAGAAGCAAAACAAACCCAAAGACAGGTTGGAACAGAACACAGTGGAGCAGGGAGGGGCGACAGGACAAAAAGGAGAGAGAAGGGATGGAGAGGAGGGAGAAAGCCAGAACGCTTGCAGGAGATGCAGTGGGGCGCGGGGGAGAGACAGTTCACTATGGTGACAGTGAGGGGACTGGGGGGTGGGACAGTGCAGGGGTGTTGTGCAGCATGTGTGGCAAGCGCATGTGGCGGTGAGACGAGGACAGGGTGCATGCTCCAGCGCTCGGTTGCTAACGTGTGCAGGGGCCTGCCTGTGGCTGCGACGCGTGCTCGCTCCCAACGCATGCACTGCGACGCTGCTGTGCTCTGAGGACATGCACCTTAACGACAGGGGTGCGAGCTCTAAGCGTGCAGAGCGCTGCACTAGTACCAGCTCCGCTAGCAATCTGCAGGCTGCTGCCCCCCTACTCTAGGGAGATGCTACGCAAGGACATGACACTATCTGATCCTTCTGGCCTCCTACCTGTAAGACTTGCTGTCTTTGCTGCCATGGTCGTCCTCATCATTCGAAAGGTCATACGGGTCCGCGGTGTGGTGCTGCAAAAACATTTCCAGTCAAAAAGGGGGAGGACATCATTCATTTTAATGTTGCATTATCCATCCACCCACTACTGCTTTTAGTATAGCCTATCCACTGCAGGAAGTTTGGAGCAGGTCAGCAGAACAGGATGCCAGTTCATCCTAGCCTGAACACTAAGGGCAATTTAGAGATATTCGTTCAAATCATCTTTGGACCGTAGGAGGAATCTAAGTCAAAATGAGGCAGAACCTGCAAATTCCACAGATCTGGGACAGGTATCGAACCCACCACCCCAGAGGCTACCATGAATGGACATGCTCATATCCAGCACTTTGAGGGTCTGAATCCTATAGTCAGCAGAGTAAACATATCACTGTTGCACCCTTGAGCAAAGCCCTTAAACCCAGCTGCTCCAGGGCTGCTGCATGCTGGCTGACCCTGCGCTCTGACCCCAAGCTTTCCTCACTTGTGCACTGCTTAGGGCAAAGGCATCTGCCCTGTGAAAGTAGCAAATTACCCAATAACCGAGCACAACCACTGAGAATGGCAGGGAAACGTAGCCATTGTACCTGCGCCTTGACTGGCCCAACCCGGTCACCTGACACAGTTTCATCAATGGGGCTGAATCTCTAGCAAATGACACTGCTCATACAAAGCAAATGTGGCTCATTTACCTGTCCCCCTGCTGCCAGGTGTGCCAAGATGAGCGCGTCACTTCCTGCGGAGAGGGGGTGGCCGCCTGGGTTGGGGCCTGCACGAGCCAGCTCCGTCTTCTTCTTCCGGCCCCGCTTAGAGGGTGTCGGCATGACGACAGCTGGGGAAATGCCGATGTCGTCTTTCTTATCTGGTGGGAAAATAGGTATGGGAAGTCAGGATAACTGAGGGAAGCAAATCTGGATAATCAGTAATCCAGGCTGTGTGATGATGCTGTCATACGCGGTGCAAGAGAGCTCCCGTCGGCACAGTATCCCATGCTCATCTCTTTCAGAGACCCTGACAGTGCTCATACCGCAAGAGGATACCGCCCAGGTCAATGCTAGGATGGTCGGGTCAAGGAGGGCTGAGGCACAGGGCACGAGCCAGGGGTGCAGCCCCGGTTAAAATGTACTGTGCATGTATGCATATTACTGTGTAAATTAATGGTTAATAGCTGTCTGGTTTGAAATTGTCCTGTTGCAGTTTGCATTTAGCGTGTCTCAATGCATTACATAACTCCTGTGCCTATAGGGATACAATTTTAAAAACTAGCTAATTAACCTCTTTGCGTTGTGGGTGACTGGGTGAAGTGAGTAAGTGTTAAATCATTGCAACGATGCATCACAGCACCCACATGTCTTCCTGTGGGTATCCGCTGCCATTCAGTAAACACACACCTCATGGAATTAATTCAACTCCCACTGAGCTCATTTTAGAAATTATAACAACAACTGTCAGTTCTTGAGGAACTTTCCCAACTGAGACACAGTCTTGGATGACACTTCAAGTAAGTTCTGAAGTGAGCAGACTCTGCAGAAAAAGATCTTGGTATACAGGATCCGTAATTAGTAAAAAATCAACAGAAAAACTGAACAGAATTGCTATTGGATCATTTGTTGGTGCACTCAAGATTGCTGTTAATGTAAGGTTGTCATTGGTGCTAACAACGGTTTAGCTTAATTTTGCTGCACATTCGTTCAGCCCAGCAAGGCCATCAGTACAGTCCTGGTTACACCATTACTCAACTGACTGCAAAGCTGCAGTGATGCATTTGCAGCTGCAATGCTAGGACCTTCCACAGCAGAGCCATTGCTTGAATCAAAGAGGAACCAAACTTTTTTTATTCTAATGATGTAATTTTACTGAAGTGCACTGAAAAAAAATACTGAACATTTTCCTACAATGCAATTAAATTTTCCCCCACGTTATAAAAATGATTAAACATATGGCTGGTTCTCTAATGCTAATTGGGTGCAGTTATGTTTAAAAAATAGAATTATTGCATTTCTGCAGCAAGGGAAACAATTTTGTCATGCTTTGGGATATGAGTGAATAATAAATGAACGAACAGCACTAAGAATCATCTTCAAAGTTTGCCTTTAAAAAAGCTTCTTGTTAAATTGCTTGTTATGAAATCCATCAGGGGATTAAAAAACAGTGAGTGCCATTATCATCTTCATACAAAAAAGCCCATCAGGCAGCTTCGAGGTAGTCTGGGTGCTTACTGCTCTGCAGTGGGACTGCTTACCTGTACTCGGGGCATGTAGCGTTGACACTATCATGGTTGTCGTAGGATGTCCGGAGACAAAGGACTGAGATGAGGATGGAGGGGAGACCAGCGTACCTTGGGGAGTGGTGATTACCAGCCCAGCTGTAAGGTGAGAGACGAGCAGGGTTATGTGACTGGCACATGGATAAACACTGATAGAAGTTCCAAACCCTGTTCCTGCTACACAGCCTCTCATTATATCCAAGCACTACATACATTTAAACTAAGTAGTTATGCACCTAACCAACTGTTTAAATGGTTTGTAACTTTTATAGACAGAAGGATGGATGGACTAAAATATCCTTAAAGGAGATAATTGGAAGACTTGAACATGTATCAGGATTGGGAAGCCCACACTTATTCATCATATATCCATTACAGTGGAATTAATTCAAAGTTTGAAAAAAAATGCTAAAACACAAACTGTCTTGAACTTTTTTCTTACATATTTAAACAACAATGTACTGTACAGATTATTATTTTTTTTATCTGTTACCCTGACCAGGATAAGATATTATAGGATGGGTGGATGGATGGATGATGTTCTTGTGTTGTTTCTCAATATCTTAGATGACTAAATAGATGTTAAAAAATACTAGATCTCAAAGATGTTGAGTGAGATGAGAGAATGGGAAACCAATGGGAAGAGACAATGGTGAGCATCACCCCTGGAGACCAGGGCGTACCTGCCGTCATGATACCGGAAGAGGGCACTGGCACCACGGTGATGTTCTGGGTGGTATGCGGAGGGTGGAGGTGGCCACCGACTCCTCCCTCCTGCTTAGGTGTCCGCCCTGCTGTGTCCATAGTGACTGAGCCTGGCACAGTGAGCACAGTGGTGGGGTAGTGGGAGGGGTGAGGGAAAGAGGGGTTCTTGTCAGGGCCCAGCTGCTCTTTCATCTTGTTCAGAAACATGGCGTTTTCGATCTGGTGGAGGAGGGAAGAGATGCAAGTTCAAAGGAAGTCAAAGACAATAAAAAAAAAAAAAAAACAGAAAGAGACAGCAATGACCCAAGACTGCCAGGACTGAGGATGAAAATCTAAAAATAATTTATGTGATGAACCATTAAATTAATATTGATTAGTTTAATATATCAGTATGTAACTCTTGTCCTTCAGACCAATAGGACATGTTGAATTTTTCAGCATTTTAACTCTTAATTGCTTTTTTTAAAATGAATGATTTGGATAATAGGTGACTTCTCCTTCAGGTTCAAGTGACAGGGTGATTAAACTTGATTCCAAAACCTGCAGGACACGATGGTGCTGACCTCATATTTTCTACCTTATTTTGGTTCATAGTGGCTAATTAATTCCAGTATAAATGATAACCTTACCTGTCCCTGCACTGTTGGAACTGGAGACCAGAAGTACGAGGAGTTAAAATGGGAATCTTCCATCATTCCTACAATCATAAGTAACAACAAAATATTATTAAATGTTGACATTAACTTAGTCGTTATCATCAACCCAAGCTTAAAGAAATTAAACTTTTTTTTAAAAGGAAAAAAGAAAAATGCGGTCTGGTGGACTTCCTTCCTAGACCACCGTGCATATAGTTACGATTAAACATACTCCAAACCTTACATGAATGGGCATACATGTAGTACATCACCGAAAGCATATCCCTAATAAATTACCCCAAGAGTTCAGCAATTACTTCTTCGCGCTGGCGCCGTACGGGACACAACTTACGCTGAATTGTTCTCTATTAATTATAAACCACTGCTAGCTAATGTATGAATTGTTTGCCTCAGTAAAATATTATTATTATTATTAAATGTATCGATGCAGTTTCCAGTATCTGAAGATCTGAACGATAGAAAATTAGCATGCGCTAATGTTTTGCTAACTGTAATGCGCAGACAATTTACTGCGATTAGATGCTTGGTAATTAATAAAGTGTACCGAATAATAGTTAGCACGAAATTAGCTCGGTAGTATATATTTTCCACATAAAATAGGGGGAAATTGCATGTTCGAAGTTTTTGTGAATCGGAAGCACCGAATAACTGTCAAATATGGGTCCCCCGCAGGAAGACGGAATTAAAATAAGTATTTTTAAAAATTGTTTACAAGTGAACATTGCCAAAGAAAGAAGGATTTTCATCATAGCTAGACAGCTCTTCAGCTAGCTACAAACGAGTATTTAGTCTGAAAGAGGTGTGCCTTGAAAACATTATCTATGTCTCCCTCGCTCTCTCGTTCTTCGTCGCTGTGAAAATAAAAAAAAAATCGAGGATTAAAAAAAAAAGAAGAAGAAGAAGAAGAGGGGAGAAAAAAACTGTCAACGCCGAAGCCCCGGCGCGAGGCAGCCTCGCGCAGACTTCCGGCTGTCGAGACAGCGCGGAGAAGCAGCTCGCGCCACTCGCTACAAATTAACAGACGATAATTAACAATCAAGAAGAAAATTGGAGATAATTACCGGCACTGGCGACTCCTTTTTCCCTCCCCGGGGCTGCCTCGGGCCGGGACAGTTCGGAAACTCAGTCCAAATCCGCCCGAACCCACAAATTCGCCGAGTTTTTTTTTCCTCTTTCGGCTTTTTTCTATTTTTTTCCTCCTTGCTGGGCTGCCCAACTCATTTGCGCCACACTTCCGGCGAATACGGTCAAGAAAAAAAACAAAGGCAGCTCCGATACTGCATATGTAACTTCCGGGGAGTAAGGTCTCCGCGTAGAGGGACGCTGCATTAATAAAGGGGAAGAAGAGGGGGGAAAAAGTATTTCTTGCAAGAATACACTGCCTTACGTTTTAGGTTAGCAGTGTTTCACGTGTGTTATATATCGTTAAATTGTGCTTTGTGTCCTACTTTTGGAAAAAGCTGATCTCTAACTGGAATTTCGTAATTTTAAGAAGGGGCTTTAGGTTTGTGGTATGTGTAGTGGCATATTACCTACTACATCGTGATTTATATAAATTATCTTGTTTTTGGCAAAATAATTTGTAGCAACTAGACAGTCCGTAATTAAATCATATGCAGAGGAAAAGGGTGATTCTTTGAAAATATTATACACATGTTGATTAACGTTATCGCCAGTCCCCATATTCCACAACCATTTTCAATGTAAACGCGCCGCTACTTCGTCTATCGGACGCAGAAAATGGAGTGATTTCCGGTACAGGAGGTCAAATTGGTAACTTATACTTCCGGCCTGTGGGCGTTATTGTCAATAATGACACGTCCCGGGAAGTGTGTTAAGACAGCAGAGGAGCAAAATACAACGATAAACCAGCAATCTCTGAATCTTGCTGAATGATTTCATGCATCAAAGAAACATGATACGATCAGCTTCGCAGAAAGGTACCGACTGGGACACAGGGAATGTTGATTCCTTGCAGGCAGAATAAATAGTAAGAAAATAGAGGTAGCGCGATGGGTGAAGTGAGGAAATTGCACAAGAAGTTAAGGCAAATTGAGAATCTGGAGATTAAACCATTCCTCACTCAAGAGGAAAGAGATAAGGTACACAAAAACCTTGCACAGTTGCATTTTATTGCGTGAGTTTGAAACCCTTATGACGATGTTGTATGTTGATACGAAATTGGTGTTCGTTTTACGGAGAATGTATTAAAATCGGTAGTCATAATAAATAATACTGTATTTCTTTTATATAAATTAACTAAACAAGTTTACGCATTTTTCTGACGTCATGAAAATCAGATCCGGTGATTTAATTTGAAATAGTAGTGTTTTCCATAAATTGCAACAACTAAGACGCTTTGATGCTTTGGCAATTGTTACTCCCGATGGGCCACTCCAATTACCGGTAATCCAGTATCTGTTGTATCACATGTAATTAATTTCAAATGAGCTTTAATATTTGTAGTACGTTTACTATATATATATATATATATATTTCAAAGTTTAAGGTTTGAATGAACAACATTTTTACAAAGCTTGGTGTGCTTCTGAAAAGTGAATGGTAAGGAATCATACCGTTACCCTGCCCTTCAGAGCAGTAGCTACACAGAAAGAGTTTCACTCACAAAATTGCTCCCGGTGGTGTCTGTTATTGTGTTACATTATTATGACCTTAATCATCATTGCAGTACTAAACTGATTATAGAGCCACGTGTTACAAAGTAGTAGCAGCAGTTACAGTGGGTGTATTGGAATTAATCTTTGCTCTCCTTCCCCCCCCCCCCAGATCTCAAGGAAGGCGGAGCTTCGTTCCAGATTGGCTGAGTTGCTGCTGCAGCTTTGTGCCCCCCAGCAAGGCCAAGGAACTGTGGGAGATGAGAAGGAAAGAATGAAAAGACACGTGTAAGAGAGTGAGATCGCAACAGGAAAACAGGGCCATAAAGAAGCACAGAAGCAGATTTAATATTCAGCATATGTGCAATACTAGCCAATCATTCAGCCACACACCTTTTAAAATGTCTGTTATGTGTGGAGAGATCTGGAGAGACACTGAGACAGATTACCACAAAAAGGCTTTCAATCGGTATATTGTCATTTAAGGAACTAAATTCAGTTTTGTCTAATCACAACACAAATTACCGAAAGTGATAGCTATTGCTGAGTATGTGTCATGCTCTTTTGTCTCCGGATGAATGACAAAGCGGGGTGATGCGGCTTGCAGGATCTTGATACTTTTTTTATTCAATAAAATATACGAGGCACAGTTGATGTGTCTGGCATGAATGCTAATGCTGAGGAGAGGAATATGAACCAAAAGAAGTGGCTGGGTGTCACTCGGCAGTTCCTCACGGTGAAGAGTTAGCACAGGAATGGCGAGCAGCTGTTCAGTGCATAACATCCTTCTCCTGTGTGTATTTCTCCGTGCGTAGTGAGGACGCAGTTCCTCACGGTGAAGAGTTAGCACAGGAAAGGCGAGCAACTGTTCAGTGCATAACATCCTTCTCCTGTGTGTATTTCTCTGTGCGTAGTGAGGACAGCTTGGAGGTCGTCGTGTCACAGAGCCCCCCTGCCAAGGTACCAAGGGAATCGAGTGATAGAGTTCCTAGTCAGGAGCGAGAAGTGACGCCAGGGTACCCTGCCGAGTCCCAAACAGGCACTAGTGAACCTCAAGAAGGTAACACACTTCTAACATACTGCTCTTATTTATTTTCAGTAGTTGAGATCATCTGGGTAAAATGTCATCTCCAAAAACCACCAGACGTGCTTCCTGCAGAAACCCAAACTTAGTAACCAAATTAAGTACAGTCAGCATATTATTTTCTGTTTTTCTTTTTGTTCCAGACCCTAAACACGATTGTCTCAGGGCATCCTGGGAAGGGGCGAGGTTTCGCTTACGGTTGCTAGAGGGTCACAGCGACATTGTCACCTGTGTCGTTGCCGTGGATAACCTGGTGATCTCTGGCAGGTACCCAGTGATTCGCTGTCTCTTAGTGATCAAGATGGCACTGTGCCTTTTTGGTAACTTTCCACGTGTTCTCGTTCTCTCTGACTCAGCCGCGACACAACAGTAAAGGTGTGGCATGTCCCCACAGCAAGCGAGCAGCGGAACCTTGGGGGGCACAGTGGGGGCATCACTGGTCTTTTGGCACCCCTTCCTGAATACTGCAGGAGGCTAGGTAACAAACAATCACAGAACAGTACCTGTACTCAGACTGCGTCTTACAGTCGAGTTTAACTTCCAGCTGAAATCAGGTTTGGAAGTAGGTTCTGGAAGCCAACACCCGTGTTGGGCCTGACTCATCATGGTGGGGGATGATGGGTCTCTGGTGATTCATACTGTACCATAAGCTGAGCTGTATTTCCCACCTGCGGCTTACTGTGTGGCAGTAGTTTAGGGCACATTTGTAACCTGAAGGCTGCTGCCTCAGATCCCGCATTCGGACATGCCCTGATCGGTCATATGTCAGGTCTTGAGGGTCACGTGTGTAACAACACATCACCATGATAACACACGTCTTGGAACTTTAGGTCTCAACATGGGTAATAACAGAAACAGGGACACAGGACCTGATTGATTATATGAATTTGGTGTAGCATGATGAGTGCTGCCCTGTCCACCCACTTACTTTCTCCCCTCTCTCTCTCTCCCTCCATCTCCCTCTCCTCCTCCCCCC
>JAODUD010000134.1:20286656-20299976 GCA_026784285.1 Stomatorhinus walkeri
AATTCTGCGCTCCTCCCTCCCAGACCTGGAGATCTGAACAAAAACAGGGCGATCTGAACAAAAACAGGCACCACGGGTCCAATGGATTTCCAAAGACCCCCAGAAAACCTCAGAAAAATACAAAAAAATCTGCAGACCACAAATCTCACCAGGCGACAGTCACCCGCGGCGACAGCGGCGCCCTTGATATTGTCCCTTTGCTGTGTGTCTGTCCCCACAGGCTCAGTGTCCAAAGTGGCAAATCACAGCAGTGTCGCGGGGGTGACGGACTGTGTCAGTCAGACAGGGGGAGTCCTGATTGGCTCCTGCTTTGATCTTGCAACTGGAGAGAGTTCCCTCAACTGTTAGTGTGACGATAATTATGATTTAAACATTGACTACAATTTAATCGCCATCCGTTAACTGTAACCGTTTTAGTGCTTACAAGACTCATGTGCTCTGTTGAATATATGCAGTGAGATTCTGCTTTTTCCTTTCAGTGTTTTCTCTTCCTCTGTGCAAGTACCTGGTGTCACTGACGTGTCCGGAATATCCCAGAATCCTGTGCTTCACAGGATGGTTAACTGCAAGCGGATGTCACCGCTGGGTTACGGGGGGTCGTGCCCTGACAGTCTGGGAGCAGCTTCCAGCCAAAGGCAAGCAGAGGTGAAGTATCTCCCCCCCAAAACCCAACTATTTGCCACCCATCCATCCATCCATCCATCCATCCATCCATCCATCCTAAACCTGCTTACTCTGCTCAGGGTCATAGTGGGGGGGGGGGGTGCTGGATCCCAGCCCAGGCAACATGGGGCACAATGACAGTTACATTTCTATGGGCGTAACCCTAACTTTAACTCTGATGACACTAAGCCCGACCCAGCGCTATCCTTAACCACAAGTAACCAAACAAAATACAAGACTTTTGGCATCTTTGTTGTTTGATTGCATTAACACATTTTAATAAAATTGAGGTTCCCATAAGGTAAAATATTACATTGTGGGGACCAGATTTCATAAAAACATAACTATGCACGCACAGGCGCACACACACATACTGAATTAGCCTAACTGCATGTCTTTTAATTGCAGGAGAAACTTGTATGACATTGAGAAAACAGTTGATTTTTATATGAGTAATTTTTAATATTTTGTTTTGCACTGAGGATATAATTTAGATATCTGTAAGTTTGTAAGTACTGTATAAGCATTCTTTAATACATACTGGATATTGCTAAAGCTTTCAGGCATTTCATAATACAAAGCAATTTAGTGTGATTAACTCTTAACATTTGATATTTCCCATGGATACTCACTTTAGCAATGCTGTCTGAAGTGAGCTCCATGTTTTGTCAATTTAACAGAGGTGACGTCACCGCAAAGCGAAACTCACAGCTGGAAGCCTCTCTGTTGGAGTCTGGAACAGACACAGAGGAAGACAGTGATGGTAAGACAGACTCATGCTATGCCTCCCACACTACAGACGTGACTAATTGCCCGTGCAGTAAAATGAGTGACACACCTCTTCCTGGCAGGTGAAAGTGAGGTAGACTACGTTTCCCATGATGCACCTGCAACCGGCCAGGAGCCCAGCTCTTCATGGGTCCGCTGTGTTCTTCAGTGACAGGACGATCGATCATGGTGCTGCCCGGCTGAAAATACAGTGCATTTGAGTGGCGCAAAGATGGAGAGAGAAACTAGTGTGACAGATCGAGGGAGGGAAGAGGCGCAGAGAGACCAAATTACCCGTTTTTGCATATGCAAATGTTGTTCTTGCAAGTCTGAAATAAATCTGCCAAATTTTGACCTTCTGCCTTGGCTGTTTATTATTCGTATCATGCCTGTCTATAAATATCTGTTCATTCATCTCTTTCACCTCCGTGCGGTTCAGCCTTTCAGCGAGGTAAATTAATGTATATTGATCATCTCACCCACTCTTCTGTTCTGCTAAAAATAATTTAATTGTCCTTCACCCCTCCCCCAAATTAGAATATTAATAAGCTCTTCTTAGTTTCTCGCTATTTCTGTCTTCGAATCCGTTCCGTTCTTCCCTTCCTTCTCTGTCCATCTAATTGAACCTGTTAAAAAGCATAATTAGCATTTAAATCTCACCCACACTGTCTCCCTCACTCTCTCTCCCTTGGTCTCTACATGTCTCTGTCGCTAAGGCAACCAATGCTTTTTCCCTCTCTCTCTGCCTCTTTCCCTCACTCCCTCCTTTTGCACTGAGAGGTAGGCATGTTCCCTGATCTCATTCTGTGTGTGTGTGTGTGTGTATGTGTGTGTGTGGGGGGGTATACGCCTCTCTTCACGTGTGAGGAAATCTAAAAAGACATAAGCCTGCCTGATGCCTGGTGTGTGTTTCCCACGGTAATCGTTTAATTTCCAGATGTGATCACGGGTGCATGTGCGTTCACTTCGCTGTAATTTCCAAGTGAGTTCGTCCTGTGCCGTGCTTCGAGCTCTTGCGCGCAAATTTCTTTACTACAGCAAGACTCTGTTTTTGAAATCTGTCATCGTCCAGAAAGCCCTGGCGCCCTCCCTCTGTCGCGTTTAAGGAAGATGATTAGTGAAGCAGCGGTTCTGTAAGCAGCCAAAGCAATGGAGAGATGGTAAGACGGCATGAGAGAGACTCGAAAGACTGGCAAGTTGAAGGAGCTGTTGGACTTAGTGTGGTGTCGGCTCTGGGTGGCATGTGTGTGTGTGCACTTCAAATTATTAACCCTTCTCTTCCTCCGTCTCAGCTCCAGCTCTCCTGTTACACGTCTGGCCGCCCTCTGTTGCCTCCTGGTCGCGTCGACACGCCATGTGTCGTGCGAGGGGGGTGAGAGGAAAGAGGAAAAGAGAGAAGGCGACACAGAGCAGATGGAGGAGATGCAGATAGGCCCGTTCTCGCCTCATCTGTCCATCACCAGCCAAGCCACACCCACGCCACTCTGGGCGGTCGTCTGGGGACCGACCCACACCTTCGAGGACGAGACACCACATTACCCCTCAGCCCAGGAGACAAGCGGCCATCGGCCGGCAACGGAGACTTGGGAGCTGCACCAGAGGCCACCGACCACACAAACGCAGCAGCTCCTGCAGGGCGAGAGGGAGGATGTGGGGCACGAAGAGGCACAGGGGGAGCTGGGCAGTGGGGTGGAGGAAGGTAGGTCAGCAGGCTAGGTGGCCCCAGTGAGACCTTCCCCTGGAAAGTAACCCTCTGATGGTTTATGACTTTTGAGTCATTTTTGTTGGTTTCTGTTACTCTTTTGCAGTTGATCCACAGTTTTACGTCACTGTGACCATCTCCTCGCTCTTAATTCTGACTGCGGTCATCATAACTGCAAAACTCTGGTAAGAACTCGACATCCTACCAGTTGGGAGCCTCAGTCTCTGTATCGACACTGTGTCAGACTTTACTCGGATGCAGAGAGCGTTATGGCCTAGGCTTTGGCTGTGCCTAAGCAAACACCATTTGTCTGTCGCTGCACAGACCCGCGGTATTAAGCAGCTTGCCAGTCTGTCAATGTTTATGCAATTACCCTCTCTCGTTGTATCAGCACTGAAAATACAGCCTGCACTCTGTGTAGCTTCATAGCAAGCGCAGTGCACCTAGAGCTGACCTTCTGCAACACATCACCTGCCCTCGAATGTTTGAGATGTACATCTTTGGCTGAACAGCATTTCGCGGGTCATTAACAAGCATGGCATCAAGCTGTTGCAAATTTTAGTCGTATTTAAATGTTTATGCATGTTATTCTAAATGTTATAAATAACTGTAGATTGCTATGATACTCTATGAAAGGCCATACATTTGAGCTCATGATATGGTGCCTTTCCGGAAAAGTACTTTAAGTGATACACGGAGTGTTATTTAACAGGGTCTCCGTATCAGTGTACCGTATTGTATCGTGCGCTTCCTGGCAGAGTTACATGGTACGCTTTTCTGTCATCTCCTCAGCTACGACCGCAGCTGCTCGCAGACCCCTCCCCCACTGTCCCGGGGGGTGGCGCCCCCGCTTTCGCTGGCCCTCCCACGATCCCTCACTCCCGAGGACAGCAGGCAGACATTGCACAGCATCCCATCCTTTGGCGACAGGGAGAGGTGAGAGACTGACAGCCGGCGCTTTTTCCAACGGCACCTCCAGCTCCGTGACTCGCAAGCCAGCACGTTCCGGATCGCCTCGAGGAGCAGAAACGTCTCACTCGCAAACCTGGAGAAGAGCTCTGTCACCCATGGAGAAAGTTCTTAGATCTCTGTAATAACTGCGTGGCATTTCCAGGTATTAAATCAAACGGTGCAATTTCATTTCCTTCTCTTCTCCACCAGGATTCCCGTGGTGAACCTCTGAACGCAACTGTTGATCCTATTTCTACTGGACACAAGACGTTCAAGGTGTGACTTTTTCAGCCGTGAAATGTAATTTCAGATATCTAGCCCTTTATACCCCCTGAGACCCATATGTGTAGCCTCTCCCCCCACCTCCATTTCCCGTGGTTCTGTCGTGCGCCATGTCGTAGCTTCACTGTTAGGATATGCTGTTGTGTATACCAGTGTAGCTCGTTGAATCTACAAAAAATTCAGTTGATTCCCGATCGCGCTGCGTGAAACCGCCAACCCCTCAGACAGAGACATCGTTTACCTCTAGTAATGCATTATTCAGTAGTGGCCGCCTGTGCCATACCGTGGGATACTCTGTAGCAGTATGAGATGTGCCCACAGTCCCCATTTACAGCTAAAGGGTTTTGACAATTATAACCAGTTAATCAATCCAAGTATAAGTGTTGCCGTGGCATCCCGTGCAACCTGTGTCATATGGCGTGCCGTGAATGCCGGGAAGGCACGGTGCGATGGGCAAGGAGACAATAAAATCCAGTCTGTGTTTTAAGACTCACGTCGTGCCTGGTATTTATTTTCGCGCCGAGGTGGGAAACCCACACGAGCAAGACGCGAAACACGCGAGGAGTTCACGGCACCCATCTGCTCCGAGGAGAAGCTGTGAAGCAGCGAGTGAATCACGTTGGCTGGAATTACTGCCTCCCTGCACCACATACGCGGGCAGCGAGGACAGAAAATCAGCTTCCTTCCATGTAACCCCCCCCTCACCATCCAATTGGGAGCAAGAGGACTAAATTGCTAGCATTATCACTGGGAAAGAGGTAGTTAGACATGGACAGGGTGGGCTCGACAAAGAAAATGAAGACATATGCAGAGGGATGTAACAGCTAATTGATGCTGGGAGAGAGCTTTTTATGGAGAGGTGCTGATCAAACCACACATTGCGGGTGAGGAAGCGATTATTCACTGACTTAATTGTGATTCTAATCCTAGATACATGCCACTTAATTACTGGCCCCAAATCAAACAGGTGCATTTGCTGGCCAAGGTCAAGGACGTGACAGGCCGGCAGCCAAAGGGACGTGGGGGAGGGGGGCAGACGCGCAGCACGACACATTGCGAAGCCCTGAGGTTCAAGGAACTATTTATTGTCAACATTTCACAATTCGATATTCCTCACGACTCGCTGAGAAAATAAAAATTAAAATATCACACACGCAACGTTGGGCCAGGACTCGCTGCCTGGGGATTGGCCTGAGGCACGCAGACATACATACAGACAGACACACACACGCAGCCCCTCTCTATACATGTCTGTACAGGTCCGTACAGGACCAACTCTAACACTATGTGTTAATGGGACCCCCTTATGTACACCATCAGCCCATCGGTCAGCCTCTCTGTCTGTAAAGCTGTACGCCTGCGTGGTGAAGTGCTGCTTCATCCACCACTCAGCGTTTCCATCTTTAGTTTGACTTTGACCAGATCTTCCCACTTCCACGGAGTCTGTAGATGACATATGAATCATATTAGCATGGGAAATGTGCTAACTGAAACATACGCACAAGTATCCAGTAATCCTGTCACACTCGAGGGTTTGGGGTGGAAGATACCTGTGAACGTGAAAATTCACAAATAATACTTAGGTATCCCTAATCTCAACCCATAACTGTCTGCCATAACATCAAAACCTATTTATTACCAATTTCTAAACAAACAGTATTGTACTTTGTCATTTCTATCTTTTTATACAATTATAAAACCCATCAAAATTATGCCCCCGTATATACAAAGTTACTACTGTATGCACTGGGAGCACTACGTTTTGGACTCATTAAAATTGCAAAATTAACAGTGCTGAAAAGTTTAAAAGTTACTGCTAGAAACGTGAGATTCCACGGTTGCAAAAATGGCTAATGTGAGTGAGGCTGGTTAATGAGACAAAGAAACCAAGTGATGACTAATATTAAAGACAGAGTACGCACTTACATTAATAAATATTTTTCTTATATTTATGTTTTATATGATTATGTGATCTGAATCATTTTCATTATTGTTATTGGATTTCTGCAAGTTTCTGCTTTCACGTTTAATTGATCACAGCTAACTCGCGAATAACTCACACCATGAACATCAAATACACAATGTGAATAGGTTACCGTATATTATATTTTCCTGGTAGTAACAGAACTATTTTGTCAGTGAAATTTCCTCCTTAATGTTCTCAGAATTACTAAATTGACATAAAATGGGTGACATTCTCATAAAATATATTCAAACGGGGTAATACTTTTTTACTCAGTTTGGCATCAGTGGAAATGCTGCTATGAATGGAGGTTAAATACTGGTCAAATGAAAGGGTTTCGTTTGCTCTTACTGTGATGCTTAACTACTTACCCCTTGACTTTAGAGCTCTTTTTTCCTGGTTGCCGTGGCTCCTGTGAGGATGCGGGGTCACGTGGCTCAGTGGGTTGGTCTGCATCCTGATTGGATGCCGCCCCAGCAGGGGAGGGGCCTGACGATGGGGAGGCGGAGCTAGCCTTGAGTGTTTTTTGGAGGTTTGAGACCTGGGTGAAAGAACAGCAGCAGTGACAATGATACAAATGTTATTTGAATCTATTAAAAAAAATTCATATGGACAATATATAATAACCAACTATTTCATCTAAACAGATGTACACCTCATTGGGCAGCTGCTAAATACCATTGGTCTTGTTATATAAAAATAATACAGTTGTTATGAGGTTCTGTTACTTGCCCTCAAACTAACAAACAAAAAACCATTAGGTAATAATACAATAATCAAATACAGAAACAACAACCCATATAGACTCAATTATGCCTTTATATCAACAGCAAGCAATGACATGCAACACCATGGCCAACAGCTCAATTAAATACAATTAGAGGACTGGTTGGAACCAAGACAAGATTAGCATATGAGGGTCCCCAAGAAGAGTAAGGTAGAGCGAGGATAACGAGAGAGAACAAGGATGAAGAAGAGGCCGCAGCCAAAACTCCCCATGGGGAAGGACACACCTCTGTCTCCACCTGCACTTTGACCTTCAGCTGACTTTCTCGGTACTGATTGGCTCTGGACACTTGCTCTTCAATCCCACACAGCACAGCCTCACAGCCTGCACACCTGAGTGAGAGAGAGAGCAATACAGAGGCTGGCATCACGGGTTACCTCGCCAACTGGAAACAGGCATTCCATAACTCCATAATCGCTTGTCCTATGCAGGGCCATAGGGTTACAGAGCCTGTCCTGGAAGCTATGAGCAAAAGGCAGGGAACAACCCAGGATGGGGTGCCAAATAACTCCAAGTCACCTTAGCAGGTTTTTTTTGGTGGGGGTAACTAGTGAACGCAGAGGAGAACATGCAAACTCCACCCGCCAGAAGAGACTCAGACCCTGGTCCCACAGGCGTGAGGCAACAGTGCCAACCACTCTTTATTATCTTATGTATTACTTCTATGCTGCTAAACAGAGAGCTGCTAAACTGTTTTTCACTATTTCTGTAATAGAGACAATAAAGATCTACCCATCTAACCATCGTGCCACACAAAAACCATTTCAATAAATAAAATCTAACAAACTGAAAAACTGGGGGCTTTGACAAGCTTTCTTCACATACATCGTCTTCATAGACTAAGAATAACTGCTACATGTGTGCAGTAACCTAGACTAGCCCCCAGTGATAAATCTTATGCTTCATATCTGTAATATGAAGACCAGTCAATTATGATTTGGGGATTTATTAATGATTAGACTTTCTTTGTGATGAAGCATTATTCAGTACAATTAGGCTATAGGTTAAAGGGTGTGACTTGGGCCCAGACCACAGACGTGTGTGAAGGGTCTTTGCAGCCCTTTCTCATGCTCTTCCGTATTGCTTATCCTAGTCTATAACTGTACAGCCTTGAGTCTGGGTCAAATTCTGACCAGGTGGAGTCTCTAGGCCTAAGAATGGAGGCTGAGAATCCACTTTGTACTGCTTCAACAAGGTCAGTTGCATCTGAAAAAACTTCTCTCTCATACCTGCAGGCTATAACCAGATGGACACCAGGTGATCACACTGGCTTTCTCTTTTCCAATTGGGTAATGCATCATATATATGAATGTGATTGGTTGAGAGTTTTTTATTTTAATCATGTTCTGAACATGATGTATGAAGACTATGTAAGTGTGGGGGAGAATTTTGGGGAGGGGGAGGGGTAGTTTATCTTTTCATTTCACCTTTGTTTATTATTCAGTTTTTTTGAGCCACTCAAACTGTTCTTAGATTATGGGCTATCTGTGAGCAGCAGTTTTTAACACCAGTCTGTATGCCCTGTTTTTGTACAAGCTCAACTTTCAGTCCTTCATTCATCTTCCTCTTTAATGACTTAACCTTGCATCAAGAAATGTCCGTTTCCACTCATTCTACAATGTGCCCTAATGGGAAGCCCGTGGATCGCCGGTGGCTGCCGCCAGTAACCGCTCACCATTCCTGCAGCGTGTTGGCGATGTTAGGCAGCTCACTGGGCCCCAGGTCTCTGCCCACGCTGCAGTCTACTTCCACCTGCTGGTTGCGTTGGTCCAGCTTGCCCTGGATGATGTCACAGTAGACGGCTTCGATGAGCAGGTCCTCCAGCTCCCGCACGTTCTTCAGCTCCAGCTGCTGCAGGAGCAGTGAGTAGGGCAGGCACTGGGGAAGGGGACACAGCACACTGTCTCCGGGACACTGCGGGGAGGTCTGGCCATTTTACAACCTAGTTAGACCTAGTGTACAGCATTCTCCTTAAATCAACCAGCCTGACTTCAAATGAGGTTACAGCCATCTACTTTTCCTCCTCAGCCAGTAAGCGGACTAAACAAGACATTTGATCACAGAAAGATGACGTCACCTGACATTTTTTTAAAAACCATTTCAAGAGCACCACAGCACGACATTAAAAGAACATACAGCCTATTAAGTAAAACATACAGCTACAAAATATGCTGAGAGGAATCATCTAAATGAAGCTGAATTTAATTAAACCAGGTGTGAAATCATCTGATGGGCACAAGGCAGCCTTCCCAGCCAGACTGGGCACTGCAGACCAAGCCAGTACCTTGAGGGTGGAAGCCAGGCTGATGATTGACAGGTGGCGGAGTTTGTTTCTCTGTGCGGGGGTTAACTCTGGGAGAGACGCCGCTCTCTCTGAGAAAAGAGGCTGTGTGTGAATCACATAACAGAGCCGCATGCCGGTCAAGGAGGCGTGGAGGCCCACACTTAATTACGTACGCCAACGTCTGTCACCTTTGTAGTCGCAGTATGTCCCATAGGCAAAAAGGTTGAGTAACTGATACACTGGTGCGTGAGGACCTGTCTCCAGCTGAAGAACAGGACAGAGATGGATACAAACAGCAGTCTGTTAGGATGCCTACATATCCCCAATACCATGCATGTCAAAGGCATCCTCAGGTAAGCTTTATATACAAACTATTCATATCAATAAATAATACAGCATGGATAAGTGGCTCATTTGAAATGCATTGTTTTTGATATATTTATCATATCCATCCATTTTCCAACAATTAATACAGAACATGACTGTGGCAAAGTCTGTATCCTGCCCCGGGCAGCATAGAGCAATTGGCAGGGGACAGTTTGGACAAGATGCCAGTGGATCACAGTGTGCACACACAATCACTCAGTATCAGCCATTCAAGTTAGGTCATAGGAAAAACATACACGTATGCATGCACATGCGCACACACACTCTCTCTGACACACATACATACACTCTCTCTCTCTCACACACACACATACACACACTCTCTCACACACACATACACACACTCTCTCACACACACACACACACATATACACACACACTCTCTCACATACACACACACACACATATACACACACACTCTCTCACATACACACACACACACTGAGCGGGGAGGGGAACCAGACCCCCAGCCCTGGAGGTGTGAGGTAACAGCGCTACCTGCCGAGACACCATTCCGCCCTACATCTGTCACACTCAGAATTTTGGGCTGGCCTGTCTTTCTGGAGAGCTTGCTCAGAGCACATAATCTCCGTCATAAAATTAGGTGGAATGCAATACAGCATTTTATCGCTTATCCTCATCGCCTGGGATGCAAACACTCCTATTCATATGGATGGAGATTTTATGGGAGCAACTGCAGTTAAATGCCTCACACAGGGACACCACATCAGGACACACTTATCAGCCTCATTGCAAGAGTCACCCAAAAACAAGGGAAGAAAGAAGATGTAGAAGAAAAAAAAGAAAGAGGCTCAGATCTATGTCACCAGTCACCAGTTTTAGTACAGCACCAGATGGCTCCCAAATGCAATTCGGCTTTCAAGGCGTAAGGGTCATACTTGGAGGTCCACTTTCTATGCAAGGTCTGTTACGGATCCTGACTGCAATCCCCGATCAGATCCCTATCATCTCCAGCACAGCTTACTGCAGAGCTGTCCCTAACTGGGTTTCAGTCCTGGAGATTTACTTTATCACCTCAAGTGGCATTTTTTGTTGGAAACAATTAGGATTTTCTTGGATGGCAGCAAGAGAACAAACTGAAAGTGTATAACTGTTCAACATTCTGAAGCTGAGTGATCTGCCTTCTATTAACTATTGAAGGGTAGACACTGTTTCTCTATGGCAGCCAGGGGGAGTTGTGTCATTTGTAGATTCAAAGTAATTAAGCGATCAGAACTGACGTATAAATATATCAATATGGAACTGGCATATGGGTTGGCTAGTTGGCAACAGACCCTTGACTCTAGAGAAACAATCCGCACTGTGCAGGTCCAAAAAATCTGATCTGAGAAGGACTCTGGGCATCAATCGCGCTGACATGCAGCGCGCCCCTCCTAATTACCTGGGCCGCAGCAGTAATAGCTTTCCGCGGCGCTGCACAGAAGGCCTCCTGTTCGAGAATCAAATAATAAGGTCTGCAAACACCGTGGGCGGGGGGGTGGGAGTGGGGGTTCAGATGCGCTACAATTTCCTGCGGCACCTCGCATGTGTTTGCCTCCAGGCAGCTTCACTGAGCAGCGCTTTTACAGGACTGGAACACACTCAAAATCTCAATGTTATTAAATGCAAAGAAACAGATGAGCGAATAGGAGGGAAGCGGTAAGTCCGCGTACCACAGACGGGAGTGAGGGTGGACGGATGGCTCTTATGCTTTGCATATACATTAGCATATATATTATATCAGAATATGAACAGAGTATATGCACTTATTTACATTCAGTTGCTTAGTTACACTTTTATCCAAGATGACTCACACTTTATACAGCTGTATAATTTACCAAAACTATTCAGGTTAAGTACCAAGGGTACCAAAGTAGGGCTTCTCCAGGGATTTGAATTATACTTACTCTAGACTTATTTATTTAGGAGACACTTTTGTCCAAAGTGACAGCAGGGTCAGCCAGGGTCCAGTGCTCTTGGGGCAGTTGGGCCTAGCCCAAGGCCCTAACAGTTAAATGATCACTCTGTAGCGATGGGACTCAAATTCATGACCATCCAGAAACTGGCAACAGATTCCTAGCCACTAAGCTACACAGGGAGTATGGCACACTCAGGCATAGAAGTGATACCATTCTGGGTACAAGTCCATACCCCTAATACAGGTTACACTAAATTTGTTGGCCACTTCAACAACAAACATACAAACTTTAAAAATAAGCAGTAAAAATATGTATATGTTGTCTGTTCAGTGAGAAGTGCATGTTTTCCGCCATCTGCCTCATTTGAGAAGATTTCAGAAAGCTGTTCAAAAGCAAACTAAAAAATCAGTACATAATTTCTTCCAACAAATCCTAGACTACTGTGCAACAAGTGGCAGAAAGCCCCTATGTAAAACATAACTTAATACTTAATACAACATAAACTAAATATAACCTAAAGAGTAACATACAGATACACAATACAGTGTAATCCTGTTTTGTTGCGTGCTGTGTTTCACAGGTTTAACTGACCTCTCTGACGTTGGGAAGCTCCAGGATGTCAGAGAATACATAAAGGCCTGGAGTTTCCAGCAGGGCACTGATCGCTTGAGCCAGAGCTGAGCCAGAGAGAGAGAGCAGCTGCTCCACCTCCATCTAAGAGATAGAAAGGGACAAAAAGGGACACTTAAGCATAGAGGGATCAGTACAAAGGGAAAGGCGCACAAGTGGACCCGCACACGGGGAAGGGCGCACAAGGGCACCCGCACATGGGGTAGGGTACACAAGGGGATCGGACGACTGGGAAGGGTTCACAAGGGGATCAGTACACTGCGTAGGGTACACAAGGGGATCAGTACACTGCGTAGGGTACACAAGGGGATCAGTACACTGCGTAGGGTACACAAGGGGATCGGCACACTGCGTAGGGTACACAAGGGGGATCGGCACACTGCGTAGGGTACACAAGGGGATCGGCACACTGCGTAGGGTACACAAGGGGATCGGCACACTGGGTTGGATAGACAAGGGGATCAGTAGTTCAGGGAAGGGCACACAAGGGGATCAGTAGTTCAGGGAAGGGCACACAAGGGGATCAGTAGTTCAGAGAAGGGCACACAAGATGATTGGTAGACAGGGAAGGGCACACAAGATGATTGGTACACAGGGAAGCACACACAAGATGATTGGTACACAGGGAAGGGCACACACAAGATGATTGGTACACAGGGAAGGGCACACAAGATGATTGGTACACAGGGAAGGGCACACAAGATGATTGATACACAGGGAAGAGCACACAAGATGATTGATACACAGGGAAGAGCACATAAGATGATTGGTACACAGGGAAGGGCAAACAAGATGATTGGTACACAGGGAAGGGCAAACAAGATGATTGGTACACAGGGAAGGGCACACAAGATGATTGGTACACTGGGAAGGGCACACAAGATGATTGGTACACAGGGAAGAGCACACAAGATGATTGGTACACAGGGAAGGGCAAACAAGATGATTGGTACACAGGGAAGGGCACACAAGATGATTGGTACA
>JAODUD010000134.1:20307869-20327751 GCA_026784285.1 Stomatorhinus walkeri
TAATTTCTTAGTTTCGAAGAGCAGGACTGAGAGAGTCTCTCAAGTATAGACACTAAGACACTAGACTAGACCAGACGATAGTAGCAAAGCAGGGAAGATAAGGGGAGGAGAGGGAGAAAGATGCGTCCGCCTCCGCTGAGAGCCAAAGGGACTTACTGCTGTGTCAGATATGGGTTAAATGCAGAGGACACATTTCGTTGTTGTATGTTGGGGTGCAAGGCTGGCAACACCAGTAAAGTACCCTCTAGAGTAGCAAAAAAACACAGCTTTGGTTGCCCTTCACATGGCCCTATAAAGTGCATTGGTCCAAATGGTCCATACACGAACCCTTCCAATGGAAATGGGTGGTGCCATTTTTATTTTTGTTGTTTATTTGAGTCTGCCACTGTGGTCACCAGGAGTGGACGTCAACTTGGAGCCAGTGATAATAAATAATAAATGAACAATAAAAATAAAATAATGCAATAATAAAATGATAATTACAGTGTGATCGTGCCTGCAATGGGACTGAGTTTCAGCCTCACATCGCAGACCAGTCTTTGTTGAGTGTGGGGGTGGGGGAGGGTCCTTGACAATAACATCAGCTGGGCGGGGGCAGGAGGGCTGACATTGCAGTGCGAGTCAAGTTCTACACTATGTCCGGTTGTTGATTAACCCTCTTATGGTGTTAGCATTAAATTATTCCTCAACTCTCGTCATCTGCCTACAGGAATTCTCTGGATTAGCCCCCCCCACCCCCCCCCCTCCAGCATTGGCTGGAGTTGTCTAAAATGTGTGATGGTGAAGTCAGTCTGTGCTCCACAAATGTAAATATTTATAGGTTTCTCCTTAAAATATATAAATTGTACATATATTTATGGAGAAGCGAACCTTTTGGCAAATTAATATAAAGAATAACTAATGTCAAACTATGAAATACTTTACCCTACTGGCACAGAAAGATATATTTTACAATTTTTCAATAGTTAAAAGAGATATGATAAGGAAAGGACCTGCTGTGGGTGTGTGTAATGAGGAGGGGCAGGAAGGTAAGTGTTCAAGTGCCATGATAGTGGTGTCTTCACTTTGTTCAAATAAACAGTGGATAGAATTCTGTCAGTATGGAATTAAGATGTCATGTTGTTCGGAAGACCGGCTCCGAGGCTCACACACTGCGCTTTCCTGTTCTGCTCGCCTCACTAAGGCCAGAGAGGGTGCAGGGCAGCATGCCGGGGCCACCGTTACTCACACAGGACGCTGAGGGCGATGTTGGCACAGACGGAGAGCAGCAGGGAGATGACGAGGACAGCGGTGGCCCGGCTCCTCACGCATCCTGTCCCCTGCTCGGCCCCCACCCCTTCAGGTGACGATGGTCCGGCCATTTGTAAACAAACAAAGGGCAGAGTACGTGACCCGAGGGCGCGCTCTCTCCGGCACGGCAGTGTGCGTGTTGCCACGTCGGCAGGAGCAGCAGCCAACACACTAACATGCTAATATCGGGCGCTGACTGAGATACAGTCAGTTATCATGACACAGGAAATGGAATTTAGTCACACATACATTGCGAGTGGCCACATTATTAGATACATCTAGCTGCTATGGGGTTGGGAGCTCTTTTTATCGGCAGAGTTGTGCATTCAGGGAAGCCGTCCTACATATTTCCTGCTGTTAGTTTTGTATTTATAGCCCTTGCTTTTAGCTTTGAGTCTGGCCGTTCTCCTCTGACTTTCCTGTTAACATGGCACTTTCAGCCCCGGACATGTTTTTTTTTTCCAGCTATTCTCTGTAGACTCTAGACTCTGTACCGTGTGTACATCCAAGGAGGATGGCTGTCTCACCATTTTCAATATTGCCTAGTTTGGGGATCTTAACTGTACTAAAGCTTCGCCAAAGAGTAAATGAACTTCTTTATCCTGCCTGTGTACAGTATGTATTCAGTAGAAACCACATAATTTGCTGTGTGGAGAATTGGACTGTTTTCCATGGCAAGAAAAGTGTATAGAAAAACTGGCCACTCAGTGTAAGATAAGTGAGCAATCGCCTGACCCCAACACATCAAACCTGCCTCAGGGAATTAATGAGAAATGACTCAACTATGATGTTAATCTATCTCAAGTTTACAAAGGCAATTTCACATTTTTTGATGAATATGAAAGAATATAGCAGATTACCTGGACTGGCCTGGTTTTCCAGGAGACTGGGAGATTTACCTCCGGGGGAGACACTCTCACTGAAATCCTGTAAGCTGGTATAATCCTCCATGTTCTGCCTATAAAATCTGGCTTGCTTCCTTTTTTATGTCCCAGAGTTGCTGCCACTAGTTTCTTTCTTGTTTTCCAGAATATTTTTAAGACTTTAAAGTTAATTTTTCCTCCCTTCTTCAGTTAGATCACAAGTTTTTTAAAAAGTAGACAAAAGTGACCCCGCAGTCTGAGAAATCCGAAGAATATCTGCCGTCAGAACATTCCAGAAGATAAAGATTTTCTGTCCTGGAACACACACTTGACTTGAAAGTTGTTTTTACACAGAGAGCTCTGGTTTTGCCTCAGATATTTCTTTGGCATATGCCTGTGCTCCCCTGCTATTTTGTACTGTTCTGGGTGAGGGGTGTACGTGTAGACTGAGGAGGCGGGTTTTGGCTCTGGGAACAGTGTGTATTTTAGAAAGAGAGAGACTCGGGACATACACTGTGGGCTGGGATCATGGCATCACATTGCGTAAAGACCCAAAACACCAGAGTTTCCACATCTGCAAACTTCCTGGCACCTCTGCCAAAATGCAGAGGACAGAATGTTATGTTTTCACCATTGCAGGCTCCCTTTATCCATTTTGATTGCAAAACATTAAACTTACAGTAAAGTCCTATTTCCCAGTCCAACAAAAATCCCTTTCTTTCTTTGTCTTCAGCTATAACAACCAATGGCTACAGAAAGAAACAGGCAGGTGGAAGTGAGTGAGCATAATGGTAGAGTGTCCCTTTCAGAAAAATTATATACAGCACCCTCCACAATTATTGGCAACACTGGTAAAGATTTGTAAAAAGGGTTAATAAAAATCCACCTTCCACTAAAGTAGCTTCATCCCACACTGAAAAAAATGAGGAAAAATCCAACCTTTTTTAAAAAAATAAATTAATTCAAAGAAAGACAAATCCTTCATCAATAAATAATTATTTTTAACAAACACACATGTGCTACGATTATTGGTACCTCTGTAAATGATTGTGAACACAATGTAACTGAAGCAGGTACCCTTGTAAATTGATTGGAGTGAATAGGAACTTTTAAGCTGTAATCTATGACTTCCTGATTAACTGGAGTACAAACATGAGGTGACACATGGGAATCATGGGAAAGATCACAGAACACACAAACCAAATGAGGGAGAAGTGTGTTGACTTTCATAATGGGTATTAAAAAATAGCTACTCACCTTAAAATGCAAATTTCTACTGTTAGGGCAATAATTAAAAAGTGGAGAACAACTGTAACTGTTACAAACCTGCCCGAAAGTGGACCAAAGTTTATTTTTCCCCCACATACAGTGAGGAGGATGGTAAGAAAGGCAAAAAAATCCCCAAGGATGACTTGTTGAATTACAAGACAAAGTAAAATCTTGGGGTTACCACATCTCTGGAAAAACACTCCTATCTGTAATTACATTTTAGATATACACAATATCATTTATCCTAAAAGTATATTCCTACTAGTCAGAATTATGGCAAGCCGTTTTAACATTTAATTAAGTCACATTCCTATCAGTAATTACATTTTGGATATACACAATATCATTTCTCCTAGTCAAAATTATATTCTTAGTCAGGATGGCAATTACAGATATCCAAAATTGCATTCTTACTAGTAGAAAATGTATTTCAAGATAACTAAAACTTTATTTCTCCTAGTCACAATATGGCAAGCCGTTTTAACATTTAATCGCTAGGCTGGATATGTATTGCAGAACTGATATAATTCAGTTCTTCCTAGTCAAAAAGAGGATTTCAGATATCCACAATGACATTCTACCTAGAGTAGGAGAAATTACGTCACTTTTGTCATTCATGTCTATTGGGCTTTCAATTTCAGATATCCACAATTACATTTCAGATATCAAGAATGTTCATTATGGATATCCGAAATTGAATTCTTGATAGGAAAAATTACGTGACTTCCGCCAGTACGTTTCCCTGTCGTCGTCATTTCAGATATCTAGAATGGCGGTGCGACGTACATCCGGTAAAAATATATAAATATATAAACCAGCTAAATTATTGATGCCATCCATAGTGTTGCTATGACAGTTCTCTATAAACTCCTTATTACAAATAAATTAATAACTACATACGTTTTAATAGAAAGCTAATGACTTGCACAGTAAAATATAAAACGTTCTTTGTTTCACCCACCTCACGTTGCTGGATAAATAGTTTTTGCTGTTAATGCAACAGAACAGAAAGTGATCAGCAGGATAGGTTTAGCTCATCTGCACTGTTCAGCATAAATAGAGACTCCAGTGCAATTGAATCAGTATTAGCCGGGTTTACTAGTTTTGCTTCAGATTCATTTTTGATTTGGTCACCCAGAGGGTCTGCTGACAGACAGCTAGCGCAAGTGGCGTGTTGAGCGGCTGTCGGTTCTTCGCAGTCAGTGCATGGGACGGTCATTCATTCACAAAAGGCATAATTTTGACCAGACCATGTAAGTGGAGCTCATCGCTTACGGACCTGTATGCTCCTCCAGCTCCCCCCACTCATAGCCACTTCGCTCGATCATTATTTCCCCCCTCTCGGGTCAGTTTTAATCCCGCTCCAAGGAAACCGCTCACCGCTGTCTCCAAGAACGAAAGTTTTAGACTTAATTTTAGCCTGGCATCAAAATAAATGAGCACTCAAATCCACATTCAAGTAGAATGGTTTATTCCTGGGTCAGTCATGCGTCAGACACAGGGTGTGAGCTGGTCTGGTACAGCTCCGGTATACGAAAGTGGAGCGAGGTGACGCTAATTGTGGATAGTCAATGAACCCATTTCATGTTAAAACGGCGTCTTATCTACTCGTCAACAGATATCCACAATACAATTGTAGATATCTGCAATTGCATTGTTCCTAGGCGTAATTCTAATTGTAGATATCTGCAATTGCATTGTTCCTAGTCATAATATGAATTCGGGATATCCGTGAAGACATTTTTACTATTCACAATGTATTTGTGGATATTCAAAATTACATTATACACACACACATATATATATATATATGGAATGTTTTTTTACTTTCAGATATCCATTAAAATTATGACTAGTAACAATTGGATTGTAGATATCTGAAATGGGAGTTTTTCCTAGTAAGAATTCAATTTCCGATATCCAGAATGAACACAAGGTCACAATTTTGAGTCTGCTGTCATGCTGGAAGTTTTCCGGTTGCTGGGTGTGCACAAGACTCACATTACCCCACTGCATCAGGACGGGATGCCGGGATGGCTGACCCTTGAGGAACGGGGTGTGTGATGTTGGTGAGTCCTCAGTGAGACCTTCTCTTCCTGCCCATTACACGTGATCCGTTTAAAGGCAGTGGAAGACTGTAACGTAATAGACAACAGTTAAGTTGCAATGGCAGCCTTGTCTGGTTCCACATACTAATGTAGAATAATCAGAGGGGCAGATATTTATATGGACAGGTGATTGAGGGGTGGAATAAAGAAGATAACCCTAGGAGAAAATTATGTCAACAAATCCAAACTCGGTACCGCCAAACGATACTCCGTTTCTACCCTTCAATTTTTAGTAGAACTTGATACAGAATCTGTCAGATCCAGGATCTTTATGAAACCACATGGCATTGATAGATTTTATTATCTCTTCTCTGGTCAAAAGGGAAACCAACTCTTTAACAAGGTTAGAATCAATGTTGGGAAATTTAAGGTTATCAAGAAAGTGGTTTGTTAGAAAGGCTGCCATGAGAACGTAGTTATTTAGCTAATTTTCCCACCTGGTCAACGTGGATTGGCGTAACGGTAGTGAAAGGTTAATGCGGCTGCACTTAGTTCATTTACCTGATGTTGTGCATCAATTAATATAATGCCACACATCCATCTACATACCTGTCTTATTACTACTATTTGCTGCTATAACCCCTTGTACTTCCTGACTCACAAGTTCCATTTATTACATTCTGCCTTAAAGTCATCCCACCTGGAGCCAGATTCTCTGACCGGAGTCTTGTCCATATTGACTGCCTCTGCCAGCGTTAAACTCTCACGTCTCTGTAGCAGTGCTACCCTACCTGACATGGTTCATTTTCTCATTATCTCCAGGAAATTCAGGTTTTACCATGAAGAATAGAAGGATTTAAATATGGAATTAATTTCTGAAGGCTCTGTGTTTGTAAGTCAAGATGCTGCCTATAAAATACAAGAGTTGGGTCAACTGTGTGATGTTGATCAACTACTTCGATGGTGACTGCAAGTTCAGTAAGCTTTCTATGAAATTATCTGACCTCTCAAATAATATGTGAGTGATTCCAAAGTTATGAAATGGGAGATTTGGTGCTCAGCTGGTAGGGTGACTGCACAGTTACAGATCAGAGATCAGAAAACAGAAAAAGTCGGAGGAACTTATACAGGTGTTTACAGGGCCATACTTTAAAAAATTCAGTTCTGGAATTTGAGTTATGAATCTTGGAAAAGAAAGATTTTGTTTTTTAGTTAAGGGGGTGTCACGTTCGGCTACGAGCTGGTGGTGTCAGGCAGGTAAGCAGATGGAGTAGCCAGGAATACAGGAAGGCAACGGGGTTTATTCAGATGTGATGATAGACAAGACACCACTTCCATCTAATGTTAACCCTACACACAGTGAACTACACAGCAACAATGACCGATCTGGGGAAGACTGACACAGACGCTGACTAAATACAAGCAGGAATAAATCGACAATTGGTGGTCACAATCAGGAACAGACATGAGGTAATGAGGGGGGCGTGGCACACACGAGGCTTGGACGGGCGGATCATGACGGGGTGCTTTTAAAAATATTGTATATAGTAAGTATTCCTAATTTTTGGACATATTGATAAATAAGGATAACAGGCCTCTAGGGAAGTATTTTTGGTAAAAGTTTACTCACAGTAACAGAGAAAAATACAAAAAAACTAATTCATTATTTATACATATACATACAGTATATTTCCAATGAATGAAAAGTTGCTGGATCTCTTATGCAGAAAGGGATGTGGTATTTCCCCAAGTTACATATAAACATATATACAAGTTATCATGAAATAAAAACGTGTCAGAATGTAGTACTGCTTTCCAGGTTTCATCGTTGCTCAGGTCTTATAAAATCCCTTCACCTGGGGACTGGAATGGAAGGGGTAGAAGATTAGGTGTGGGTACATGTGAGAAGAGTATTTAACGTATAAGAATGTTTTGCAGCCACTGTCAGCAATGAAAAAAGCAGAATGTGAAGAGAAACCACAAGAGAATGAAGAATAACAACCAATAAGACATGGAGTATAACTTTCACTATCTTGCAACCACCTTCCCGAGAAGGACAGGACATGAGGTGCAAGACGGCCTGAGTGACGTCTAAGTCATCTTATTGTGTGTTATTGGGCTGTGGGAGGAGAACATGCAAACCCCAAACAGGAAGTCGGAAGTGGGATTCAAACCCATAACCCTACAAGCGTGAGGCCGCTTAACCTTCTGTGTTATAATAAAATGTGCAATATATATTATTTAAACATGTATACCTTCTGAAAACATACTCAAGGGACAGTTTGTGGCTCAGCAAGGTAAGGTGCTGTGCCTGTGGCCAGAAGGTTGTTGGTTCAAATCCCCGGGTCGGCAGAATGATTTTATCATTGAAGGCCCTTAACCCCAACTACACCAAGGACTGGCTGCGACCGCTTTCTGAACTGGATGTCGTTTTGGAAAAAACGTCTGCTAATAAATTAATTTAAGCTGTATCAGTTAAGAATATTTTAAGGTGAAAGTTCTGACAGACAGTAAGTAAAGACAGGATTTAGAGTAGAGCACACACAGGGTGGAGGGGTGGTTACTGACTTTTTACAGCGGCAGTACTTCTTCTTCTTCTTGGGTCTCCTCCTGCAATGGACCCTCTGGATCACAGCAGAAAGACAGAAACATGGGTAAGCAAACAGCAGGTGTGTCATGGCCACCAGACATGGTGGATAAGATGCCCCCCGCCCCCGTATGAGACTCCTGGTTCCACTCTGTCACCAGCAAGGGACCCATTGCCAGGGGCGTGCACCTGTCTCAGTTTCAGTATGGCCATGATGATGAAGATGAAGAGGATTGCTGCTCCGCAGAGGGACAGCCACAGAAGCACGTTCACGGGGCGGTTCTCTGCAAGGCAGAAGGAATCTGCATCACTGCGCGGCCCCAACACCCTCCACCAGCAGTCCCTCCTGCCTCAGGCCCCCCACTCTCCCAATAACCCTGTAGCCCTCATCCTTCAGCCCCCATGTATCCTGTGCGTATCCTTTGCGGTGCTCGCCTCTCTGCTTACCGATTTTCAGATTCAATTCTGCCGAGACTAGACTTGCCGTCCCCTTCATCAGCTCGCACTTCCACCACCCTTTGTCTTTCTCTGTTGCCTGGGGGATTGACAGCACAGTCGCGGTGTGGTCTGGCAGGGTATCCTTTATCGATGATTTCTCCGGCACTGTCCACTTGATGGTCAAGTCAGAGCTCATTTCAGTGTCAACCAGAGAGCAGCTGATGTTGAACGGATCACCAACGTAATATATGGGGGAGTCAGGAGATGAATGAACTAAAGAAAGAATGCAGAAATTAAGGGTCATGGAGAAGATAAAACATGCTTCTGGAAGGCGCCTACAGAGAACACGAGTGGCACAGTCACAGGGAGTAAAAGAAAAATGATGATGTAGCTTTGGTTTTATCTGTTTTTCTTATCCAGTAAAAGAATACTAGCTACAAATGAGAAGGATCCAGAATACTTAGCACAGAATCAGCTTGGAATTTTAAGGGATACAAATAAACAATAAATCTTGAATTCATGTTAAACACTTGTCATGCTAGTTTTGCCTTATTTTTCTTATGGCTCCTAAATTGTTATATGTTATATATGTATTTAGTTACATATGTTATATTTAGTTATTAATTGATTGAAGTGTTTAAATTCATGGGATTTGGGGGCGGGGCGGTGTCACAGTGGCTCACCTCTGAGCACGTTCACCTCGACTTCGCTGCTTATCGTGATCTTGTCTCTGAGGGTTAACTCGCAGCGGTAAGTCCCCACGTCTGCCTCCAGGATAGACGCAGTCTTTAAGGACAGGTTGTTTTTAAGTGGCCTAGTGTTCCGTCTCCAATTTGAGCGATTAGTGATGACCTCCCACTGATACTGGTCAGTAAGTTTGGCGACCATCTGGAAGTCCTTGTTGCCCACATGCGGTTTAAAGGTCCAGCTACCTCTAATTGGCTTCAAACTTGAAAGTGCAGGGAGTTCCAAACTGGCAGAGATGTAACAGGGGATGGAAGGACTTGAGCCGTTGGTGGTGTATAATGGTGTGGAAGGGATGAGGTCTGAAGAAGCAGAGGAAGGAAACAGGAAAAAATAAAATTAATAATGACATCAGAAAAAAAAGTATCATGATCATCCATCCATCCATCCATTCATCCATCCAGCTCTCTTCCATAGCTGTTTATCCAGTACTGGGTCATAGGGACTCTGAGGCCTGTAGCCTTAATGAGTAAAAACTTGTCCAGTGAGACCAAGAGCCAAAGAGAAACCATGTAGACAGGCCCCCGGAAAACAATGACTGCTCTTCCACAGGGAGTCAGGCCAGAGATCTGTTTGCACTCACCCACCACGGTGATGGAGAGTTTGATGAAGAACTCATTGCGGGATCTGACATCCGACCTTTGTCCTTGTGGCGTGATGACACAAATCCACTCGCCATGCTCCCTCACTGTGACCGCCTTAATTATCAGACGTTTCTCCTTGCCCACCACGCTTTTCTGAGGGGACCTCCACTGAAAGTCCAGACCTTGATCGAGGTTCTCTACCTCACACACCAAAGACAATTCCTGGGAGGCCACAACCAGCGCGGCGGGGGAAGGTGTGACTAGGTAAGAGAGATGGCAGGACAGGAAGATGAAGAACAAGGCAAAATTAAGGTAAGGGGATAAGAAAAAGGTTAATACACATAATCCTGTCATTCTGGCTTTCTTGCTGCATCGCCCCCATTTACCTTGGGCCCTGTAAAGCCTGTATATGGTCCTTGTCTGCCTCACTTCACAGCTATAGTAACCAAAATCGTTACGATTCAAGTTGCTGATGGTCAGGGAAATGTTGCTTGTGAGCAAAGACACGCGATCCTTCATGTCTGGACCTGCAGGAGATGAAAATGCAAGCTGAATGCAGACCAGTACAGCTGAGCATGTACACACTCCAATGTTTTAAAAGATGCGTTACAGTTATGAGGGGCGGAGAGTCAGAGAGTAAAACAAAATGGCAAGAAAACCACCCCAAAGGTGTAAAGATTTATAAATATATGCCCTGTTGTGAACGGACAGATGATTAATCTGGTCTTTGTTGGAATCTTCCGCATGAACACAATAAATCTCAAGCTCTTCTTAGCAAAGCTTGCAAAAAAGAAAAGAACAAATAAAATGTGTCATAACTAGTGTTTGTTTTGGGGCAAATGGCAGCACTCAGCTGTGTTTCAGGAATCGATATCCTGATAATACTACAAATATTGCATTTCCCCAGAAATACTGATAAAAATGAGCAGAACAGAGACACAAACAAACAGCTACATGGACACCTGCGTGTACACAGACACACAGGCACAATCGGCCATAAATTCACATGGTTTGTACCACACTTACCTGCACACGTCCAGATCATATTGACCCCAACTCAGACCAATCCAATTATGATCCAAATCCCCCTTTACCATGCCCCCGTGTCCAGGTACACAAATGCATATAAACACCTACACTCGCTCACAGATGGACTCATATACACTGACATACAAACGAACGTTTACAGGCTCTGGGGCTTTGCGCTACTTTCTTACCGTATGTTGTAGCCCCCCTTTGCAATATTATCACGGCTTGATGTATGCTGTCTTTACTTTTTCCAAACCTCCAAGATGCATCATTCACTTTGTCTGCTTTGGGTAAAACGACTTGGTGTCCTTCTTGTCCGATCACCACCACCTCGTCCAGCTGGCCCCCTGGCAGAACACATTATAATGCTGCATCAGCAACGCAATAATTTTTAAAGAAGCTTCCAGCTGAACATATCTGTCCTTAATTTCCCCATGAGAGCATTGCTCTGGTTTTAACCATATTTTTATTTTAAAACACTGGACATAATGGGGCGCAAGGGTTGGTGCTGTTGCTTCACACCTCTAGGACGAGGGTTTGAGTCTCCATCATGGCTCCATGTGTGTGGAGTTTGCATGTTCTCCCCATGCTGTCCTGGGGTTTCCTGCAGGTAGCCCCCACAGTTCAAAAACATGCTGAGGTTAATTGGAGCTGCAAGACCCACCATAGGTCTGTAAGTGAATAGTGTGAGTGTACCCAGTGGTGGGTTGGTGCCGCATCCTGGGTTGTTCCCTGCCTTGCGGCCAAGGTCTCTGAGATGGGTTCTGGACCCCCCATGACGCAGAATAGGAGAAAAGCGCTACAGAATATGGATGGGTGGACATAAAGGGATCTAATGAACAACAATAAACAGCTTTACAGAAATTGGATGGAAGAATGGAGCAGAAAATATGCATAGAAACTAATACCATACACAGCGGTGGAATCGTGGTAAACGATTCCACCCAAAGCTTTACAGTTTAATCATTTTTTTACTTTCAACACATATTTTGCTTTCAACTCAATATTTTGCAATAATCCTTTGCATCAATACAAAATAAACAGGGATTCTGTTTTGTGGAGCATTAAATCACCAAATCATTTATATACAACTATGTGGATATAGAGTAAAGAACTCTATAGAACTGCAAATGAATGTCATAAATGTGTGTATAAAAATGGACACAAACAGACTTTCCTACACGGCAGAGCAGCTGGGGAGTAGACAATGGCATAGAGACAGACAGACTCGAAAAGATTAAATCAATATGCCTGAAAGCATACTTTGACTTATATTTTGCACTCAAAATTTTTGTAACATGTATCTAACTAATATATTCAAATTACAGAAAGCACATATTTCTCAGTACTCTTCACCTAGAGCACCTCATTGGCTAGGACCAGCCCAATTTGAAGTGCAAGTAAAATAACCATTGTGAAGTTAGCCTCATTTTCTACATTCAGTTTAGCAGCGTCAATACCAGCTTTGGACAGGAGCTAGTTGGGCAATATTTCATGGCAGAATTTTGATGGCAGTACACAGACAATGATGCACACAGATTATATTTGAAGTTAGAGCCATTTCACAATTTGTTCAAAATCTAGTCAATAGGTAAGAAATTAGGTATTTTCAGTTGTAATGAGATATTGGTTTAGCATTTTGGGTTTATGGTAACTGTTACACACTGCATGGTTCACCAGATTTCTTTACAGGCAAATTTAAATTTTTGAAGGTTCGCATGTATCCATATAATTTGCAATGCAGCAATACCTGAATGGGTTAATAACTCTAAAACCAAATGACTCAGCCGTGTCCTTTGAGGTGTGCATTGATCAGTGGTCCCTGGGGAACAATGCACACCCTTGGATTTTCAATGATGCATGTCTGAAATGGTTATTATGTATTATATTGTATCAATATAATGCACAATAGGGCAATACACATGAATTGGTTAATAACTTTAAAACTAAATAAGATACATCTAGTAAAGTGAGTTTTGATTAGTGAATGGTGTGGGACAATGCACACCTCTTGGATTTTGAAGTAATCTATGTCTATAATGTTAATTATTCTATTGTATCCACATAATATACAATGGGGCAGTACAATAGTAAGTTAATAACTTTAAAAGCAAATGACACATTAGCTCGATTCATAGCATGCCTATATGAAAAGTTTTTAACGCTTTATATGTAAATATGAAATTTACTTTGCTTTTCCTCATGTCTTAACTGAGCAAAATTAGCTGAGAATCGTGTGCATCACATTGAAAATGCATCACCAATCAATAAGAAAATTGCAGCAGGGAGGCTCTATGACAGTTATTTAATTTGATTTAGAAAATGAGATCACACAACAGATAGCAAAAAAGTCACAACATAGAAAATCACTTTGCGTTGCAGGTGATGTCAGAGGTATTGCATCAACGCCTTTGTAGTGTCACGCTGATGTGTCATCCTATGACCCTTTAAGCCCTGATGTAACTCATCTTGCTGCAAGCCTGTGCTGGAGAAGCAGTTATGGATGGAAGGATGAATGGATGGAAGATTTAAGCTCACTATTGCATGAGTGCCATAGCTTTACTCAGGCCTGAGAAAGGCACGATCCCCATATTACATGAATGTGGTTGCCTTTGATAATCTGCGTATTTTAAACAGGATTGTTGTATTGCTATATGACCATGTAGCTGTAGGTTTTATGATATTTCAGTACGTTGAGTTAAAATAAGCGTGATTTGACACTTACATCCCATAGCGATGGTGGCCACCAAGATCACTAGCTCTCTTGGAAGATACTTCATTTTGTCTTCTAACCTGAAAAACAAGCAAAGAAACATAACGATGCAAAAGATGCAAATACTGCAAAAGACACTTAAAATATTATTTACAAGAAAATAAGTCTTGTAGTCTTCATTTTCTTTTTTTTATGAGATACTTGCATTGAATTCACGTTTTTACAAACTATATCCCTGACGTTTTTTCTTTTCAATCTACTGCCAGAAGTGGTTAGAAAATGAATGGATGCGTTTCCCAAAGGTACAACTAAATATCTGATTTCATGCGTTAAGGTAATCGCAAAAATAAAAGAACGTGTCATTTAGAGATAAAGTAGCAGACAAGTAACAGGATAGGTGAGGGGGAAAAAATGAAAGGAAGGAGAGATTTTGTTGCCTGCAAGACATTTTCACTGCATAACATGCAAAGAGGGTGGGCTTTGAGGTGGGCTCTGATTTAACGAGTAGCGCTGAGAGCGAGAAGGTGAGCGGGCTTTGAGGTGGGCTCTGATTTGAATCTTATCCCACTCTTTACCTCCCCCGCCCTTTCCCGCCCCCCTCTTCCTCCGATGTTCCACGAAAGGCGGATCTCTCACCAAAGAGAAGAGAGAGAAAAAAACACCGTCGCTGTGGCTACACTGCGCCGTGGGTGGTGCCCACGTGGCAAGGCGATATAATTCAGGGCACATTTACACCGTGTCGCTCAGCTTTCCAGTCTTTATTGTCAAATAGGGGGTCAACGCCGCAGTGGACCAACACTGTGATCAAAATTAAATTTTCACCACAAGGCATGGTATTTAAAAAACATCGCCTATATAGTTCATTTTACCACAGGTAAGTCTTGCCATGTAAAGGTTAGCTGACTGTCCCTGGTCACAGCAAAATCCATATGACATGGGGGACGGGGTACCTGGGAACAGAAGACAACCAGACAAAACATGTGCAATAAAAAAATAATTTAAAAATCTGATAATATACATGTGGTGCGTATGGGGGGGGAGTAGCATTGCGGGATGTACAAATGTGCATTTTTGTAATTATTACACCCGATTTCCCCACAGTGAGATAAGCACCCAAAACGTTTTACCCTGTGGGGATGGTTTGTCGGTCCCCACAAAGATAACCTCTATTTTAATAAAACTGTGAATGCAATCAAAAAACAAAAAACGGCAGAAGTCTTGTATTTTGTTAGGTTATTTATGCTTAAGATTAGGGCTGTGTAGGGGTTAAGGTTGTCTCTGGTGGGATAAGGGGGATGCCGATGGAAAAGAAGGAAGAGTCCCATAGGGATCTGAATACAAACGTGTGTCTGTGTGCTAAAACGATGGGCCCAGCAACTGTACGTGTTTCATCCTGTAAGCTTATTAATGGCTGATTGTAAGTTTTATAATAAGTATTATATATACATTCTAAAATTTAAGTGTTTCACACAAGTATCTTGGCTGCCTGATTGATGTGTCTAGCAGATGAATTTGACATTAATTGTTCACTTTCTTTTCTAATTATCCGCGGTCAAATTTGGAAAATGGGTCACAAACACGGATTAAACGCAGAGACGGGTCTCAAGGTTTCGTGGCCATTTCGGAGTCAGTTTTTAAGACCCAGCCGCCGCTCACTGGAAGTGAACATGCCGTTTCGGACTTTTACTGTTGGACTGTCCAGAATTCTACATGTTCTCAAGAGAGATTTTCATGTTTCATATTTTGTTACATGTATAAAAATGCTTTATACATAGAGAAAACATCAATGCATTATTTACTAGTGCAGTAATATCTGTATGTACGGTAATGTCCTCTTAAATCCCTTCATTTCCAGTGATCGGAGCGGGACGTCTCATTCAATAACTTGCTTTTGATTCAATTATATTTTCAATAATTCGTTACCTTTATGTGCTATTTTTGGAATCTTATAAGATTTAACGTAGTTTAACAAAAAGATTTTGTCTGTTTGACTCTCAGTCTTTGCTGTTGAACATAAGGAAAGACAAAAATAACAAAATAGTAAAAAAAAAAAGACAAGTGACCTTGAAATTAATATATCCCCATTCCCCCCTTTTCCCGTGTTCTGTTTCTGAAGTTGTAAGGAAGTTTATTTTAAACCTTAATTTGTCATTGATATTGATACCCAACCCAGAATTAAAAGATGGATGGATGACATTGAAATCCCTGTGAATTAGTGATACAGAGAGAATTTGAGCCACTGTTATTCCTCTGTGATCTGTATCATTCATGTCTTTGCTTACTTGTTTCCTCCCTCTAAAAATGCAGTATTATATAATACAGTCTTTTTTTAATTATTGTAAGGTGAACTGTAAATGACGCTGGAGAAGAAAGAGCCAGGGAGCGACGCGAAGGGGCTAAAAGCCGGGGAGAGGAAGGTGAGAACGACAGCAGATGGAGAGATGAAGAGATACGACAGATGAGCGATAGCACCTGAGCAGCTAACCCAGAAAAGCTGGCTGATTGCACTTGTGGTTAGAGAGGAGGTTAAACAGAAAACAGAAAGTGCAGTGAAAAAAAAAAAAAACTGAGGCGACACTCGCGCCGTATATCACAGGCGTGCACCAGCTGAAGTGTGTCGCTTTATAGACACTTATGCACGATCTTTATGCGTACTGTATGTACTCTCACTGTTATGGGACTGTCATAGCAAGGTTACACTTTCTTGTTTAAGATGCTATACTTTGTAGGTACACATTTCTTGTGTTACATAATGAGCGTAGAGTCTGCAATAAATAATCACAACCTAACCAATGAAAATAACATAATGCAAATGCTAATTACTGCAACTGTGAATTGCATTAATGGTTGGATGGATGGAGGGATTGATGGAAATGCCATCAAAATAACATTCTTGTTATAATAAATCCAGAAAGTACTACCGTAAACTGAAGGCCTCAAATGCGTAATCGTTATTATAATTATTGCTATGTATATCTTTTCTATTTTTTTTGGTTTTATTTTAGCACTTGCAATGCAGCATGGTATTTTAAACTTTTTTTAATACTTCTTTTGTATCCCTGTGGTTTTGTTTTTGAAACCTGAATAATTTAAGATCACAAAGCCACTATTGATGTTTAACTATGAGAATTCCTGGACTGTGTATGTAACCGTGTACTTGGTTGCTTGCATTGCAGGGTAAATTAGACGAGTAAGTGCAAACAAATGAGCGCAAGATGAATTTTGTTAATTACGTGTTTCTCCTTTGTCCACGTCAGTCCTGCGATGGACAGATACGGCCCTCTACAGCCAAAGTCCTACAGGTTTGAAAATACAGTTCAGTTAGTACCTCATTTACATCAAAATGACCATAGAGGCCAGCAACCATACATCCATCCATCCATCCATCCATATTTAAATTGTTTCTCCTAGCAGGCAACATACTATCTATTTATTATTTCAGCTAAGGTTACCAAAAGCTAAGGTCTGCAAGTTCAGGCCTAAGCAGAGTGAATCCTGCAAACCCCAATTGGACGAGCGATTTCCGAAGCCCTCCAAAAAATGAAAGGTCAGCGCAATGTAAAATAAGCTGATAAATATATATCAGAAATCCTACATATATTTATTCATATGTGATATTTTTGGAGTGGTCTGACATTATCGTTTATTATTGCGCTCGCTTGTGTTCCAATGCTAGCGAATGAGCAGAAAAAATTCTGAATGTAATATATAAATCATGGACTCAAACACATGTCATTTATATTTATTCTTCTGTATTTCTTCTCTTGACCATGTTTGCAGGCTTCGTATTTATACCATATCTCACTGTAGTTATACCATATCATGCTCATAGTCCTGGAGAACAGAGGCCTTGTAAGACATCAGACAGGACGGATTACGTGAACAGGCCACTGCGAGTATATTCACACCATGAAGTGTGAGCATGAATATTTTACAATTTTATGAAGGCATTACAAATCATTTTCTTGATATAACGAGAGACATGATTGTCATTCACATAACAGCAAAAAAATAGAAAGCAATACACCACTTAGTTCAATTCGGTTTAAGAATAAAACACAACCAGGTTGACAAAAACGAGAGCATTGCTGGCATACTCACTTCTGTGTTTTAGCTGTCCGTCAGTAACATATGAGCAATGAACTGATATTTCCACCGGATGAAGAACTGCGGTGTTTTTAACTCTGCTGACCCCTCCCTCGTCTCTGATAGGCCACAAGTAATCAAAAGATGTTCTACGATTGGTTAAGTCGTTATGAAAAATGACAGAATTTTATTAACGAATGCTATATGTTTTAATACTTAAATTGTTTTAATGGGATGGCAAATTATAGCAAAGTAGCACTAAAGTCACTTCTTTTTGTGAACTCAGGTGCAGAAATAATAAAAATCACGCCAATTTCTGCGTAAATATCAGAGAAAGGTGAACCATTAAACGAAATATTAAAACTATACAAAAAACAGAAATGAAGTTACAAAAACAGGTTACGATTAATATAACATCATTCCACATATGAGCCACAGCCCTCACCTATGGATTTATTGTTAGCGTCAAATGAGTGAACTTACGTGACACAATGAAAAATCAGCTACAACAAAATGCCGATAGCTACATTCTATCACACGCCAATGTCGACTTTGACATTTTACATATTAAATGCGAACACTCATTACATGTAATTCATTATAAAAATATATCATGTGTGACATTAGGTTACTTGTGGATAAGGCAAAACATATACATATCAATAGCAGTTTTTCATTATAGTCTTTTCAAACTATAGTCATTTCAAGAACCATTTAAGTCTTATGCACATAGTAGTCAGAAGCAATTATGTATAAAAACTTCTATTAGTTTGTTTAATTGGTGTTAATTTTCTTTAAAATATTTTGTTGGTTTTCTTTGTGATAATGCCCCAGCTACCCTCTCCAAAGGAGAAATGCTGTGTGCGCAATGGGGATCCATCCTGGACGACAAGCATCGTGCTTCGTATTCATGAAATACAGGCGTTAAAAATTTCTTTCGAGGGGTAAAGAACAAAGAGTATTGTGCCTTAAAGTGAGATATACTTTAAAAGTGAGATGTATATGTAATCTGTGAGGTCTAATAAATAGCGCAGAAACATTAAAAAATCACAGATGAAAATGTGACATTAAAGATAAAATGTTCATATTGGCTTAAGTATTGACTGTAAAAATTAAAAGCAAAACATCCTTAAATATTTCTTGACCAATGAGAATAAACTTTATGTTCATTTTTTGTTCATTTTTTGTTTTCTATATGTTATAAAAATCTATAAGTACACTAAATAGACCTAAATAAATAAAGACATATGCCGATATCTAACAAATTCCTTAAAGTAAATTATGTTAACGTTGTACTCTTTTAGTTAAACTCTGTGCCTTTTTGTCAATTGCAGCTAAAATATGATATTTGATCTATATCTTTGACATTTATTTATAAATTCTGAAGTTAAATATTCCCTTTTTAATAGTTTCCCACAGTCATGCAGGGGTGTTAATCTTGTTCCAATTAATCCTTAATTAAAATACTTTTCAGGAGCGGAATTAAGCCCCATCTTGCTGAGGCTGGCCTCATAAAAATCGCTGCCCTCACTTCTCATCTGTGCCCTCAGAATTCAGTATTTAGCAATTGTTTATAATTTAATGATGTTTGCAAAGCCAGGATTTTAGTTGCATAACTTTACGATACAAAGATGTACAGTGAGAAAATTCTGATATCATAAATCAGGATTCTCACTGAGGTACATTAAGTGAAAACTTTGCTACTGGATATCAGCAACTATACATATCTATAAAATAGTTTTTAAAAGCTCTTGTCCCACCATTTAACTACTGAGCTTACTGTTACTTCCAGTAATAATGTTCTTTTTTGACTGCGCGTAATATTCAATTAGGGAATGTGATTATGTAATTATTGTCAATTGACTTTTGAGTTAATAACTATGTCTAACACGATTACTTCTTCTTTACCATGTAAAACGAAAAAATTATGATGTATGTGACTGCCGTATTGTTTGCGTTATGAACATGTTAGAACATACTGGCATTATGAGAGAAACTGTGTCTAGAAAGGGTAGATAAATTGCAAACAAATTAAGACTTGTTTGTTGACTAGCAAGATAGTGATTTCTTAAATCATAGGTAATACACCCTATGGACTGAAATAAGGACAGAACATAAATATGATATTCTTACTTGTGTGTGTGGAAACGTGTAAAAGTGACATGTGATGTCAATAGTGAATTTGAGTGGACAATGAAGGAGAGATTCAATGAGAGAGAGAAAAAAAGAAA
>JAODUD010000134.1:20327851-20340657 GCA_026784285.1 Stomatorhinus walkeri
AAAGAAAGAAAGAAAGAAAGAAAGAAAGAAAAAGGGAGGTTTAAAACCAGGTCCCCACCTAAACCTGGCACGTGTTCCACATAGCCTGTTCTTCTCACTTTTGCCAAGACAGGCAGCTGTACACCTGTCCCTGAACACACTCTTGATACCGGATTCCCCCGCCCCCCCGCATCCAAATTGTGTCACTGTGCCCCCAGGGCAGCCTGCCACACACGCGAGGTGTAGGCAATGCCCACCCCACATCATTCTGGCTGGCTTTCCTGGGTGAAATGTTGCTATGACAATATCTGTTGGTAGCTAAGGATTTCGCTGAAATCACCATTTTCTAAATACAGACCTCTTCGCGTGGACCATTTACCTCCCACTCTCTTTGCCTGCCTCCGTGGCTCGTTAATGTTAATGCTAACACATCCAGGCTCTCATTTCCATATATGAGATGCCGGCTATGTTTACTTTAGTTGCAGTTTAACCACACCGATAGCGTTTGGCTGTGAAAGGGCTGGTTCCTCCCGCCGTGGCAGACAATGCCGGACTCCGATAAGCACGTCCCCCCTGAAGGAGACACAGCAGGGGGTCGTGAGGGCGTCGGTGTGGTTTGGAGCAGTGTGCCACATGAAGGGCTGAACACACCTGTCACTCCCTTCACATCTGTCTGCCTGAGGTTTCCCCTCTTTCATGCTCCGTTTTTCTGTTTTTCTTTCTTCTCAGTCTTAAAAAGAACCCAGCACTTGCTGAGCCAGTGCAGAGTTGGCTTAGCACTTTGCCACTTGACTCCGTAGCTTAGCATTCCGCACTCGGCTGATTTCCGTAGGTGTTTCCACCTGAGCCATTCGGTACTAAGAACCTCAGTGGAGAGCATCTCCAGTCCCCCTCCAGAGACTCAGTCTTGTAGAGTATAAGTCCTTTTTTCCTCCCTTGCTGCATGAGGAAAACACCCAGGCCCTCCTTCCCCCGGTACAAAGCCCAACAGCCCACTCTTCCAGTCCAGCGGAAAAGCCCCATGGCTGAGGGAAGCCGTATTACTCAGACACTCACAGGCCTGAAAGAGAGAACTGTGGTGGAGGAGTACGAAACGACTGAGACGTCCCTAGCTTTCGTTTCGGCCTCCCCCCTAACTCCCACTCCCTAGCCGTGTCCCCCCTGCCTCTCCAAAACAGTCCCATGGGCCATTGGTGCGACAGCTAGCCAGCGATTCGGGAGACACAGACACAAGCGGAAAAGAACAGAGATCGCAGCACAGGGACCCCATTCCTTTCAGAGCCTTTGGTTTTACATGATTTCTCTCTTTCTGTAATTCCCCTGCACCATTTTTTGTTTCATAAAGGCATGAAAAATACATATAGTTAAATGTCAGTGGAAAGAGAAACACAGCCAATCTGACATTTAGTTCACTGGCAATACTTGTAAATAGAGAAAACTTGCACAACGCATCTTTCGACACAAGGGCATTGTGCAATTGTGTACCACTCTCCCTTTAAGCACCTAAACTCACATGGGCCCTTTGGTGCAAAACATGGCTTGTCCCTGGTATTTTGAAAGATCTGGCTCGCTACCTGCCCCCGCCTGGCATTTGTTTGCATCTGTTATTGAGAAATGAGCAAGTCTACAATGACGACTGTCGTGTCGCTGCTTTATTTTTTTCCATAAGCCATGATTATGTTTGTGGTTGAGCACTAATTTACATGAATTTTGTCACAAATTGCAATCTGCAAGCTATGATGTTTGTCAGAGCCAAAATGGATTCCGGGCAGAGCAAGTATCACAGAGGAGTGTTTGCTAGCTATCAGAAACATAACCAAGGACTTTAAACGGCCTCTGTCACTGAAACTATCGAACAGAACAGAACAGAGAAAATAATTGCTAAATATAAAAAAAAATTAATTAAGCCATCAATATTCAAAACATCAAAACAGGCCGAATTCGAGCTGCAGCTTGTTTAAGGTCCTTCATTTTTTTTTGGTAGCTTGCAAACCCTCTTCTGTGACACTTGATCTACCGTTACGAGTTCCTGACTGTGCTGTGTTTTGTGAAACTCGCAGCCTGTTTAAAACTGTACCATACACTGCTCTGTCAAAGCTACAGGTCATCTCTGTTTTCCTGAAACATTAAATTGAAGTAGTCGGTGTAACGGCCGTGTGCACGAACCTCATTATATTCACGTACAAGTGTGAATATCTATAATAAGCATTAGCTGTTTGTCAGAAGTGTGTGGGATGATCAGTGGAAATATAAGAGGGAGGAATAAGCAACAGAGAACCTCTCAGGTTCTCTCAGAAAACAAGAAAAACTGAGAAAAGCATTTGTTTCCGAAAGTAAGTACTAGGGAATCCTTGTCTCTCGTTTTGAAAAGCATTTCTTAGTTTTATTACTGAAACAAGACTGTCGTTTCAAAGCAAGGAAAGACCTCAGCCCAAATTGAGTAGCTATTGATTTTGTTTTTTTTCGAAGACGCTCTCAGCAAAGTCTTTCTGTTCATAATGGTGGGCTCACACAGAGCTCTCGTAGATATTTTCAAAGAAAGAACCGGCATTTTGATGGTGAGAGACAGGCCGCAAGCTCCAATTGCCTGTTTCGGCAAAAAGCAACGTTCAATGAGGCTGCACTGCTCTCGAAATGAACGGCGGAAAGGGAACTGAGAACTTCATCGACACCCAGGGGAACTCCAGACCTCTATGCAAACCTTATGATAGTTTTCAGAATTCAGTGCAATTAATAAAAAATCATGACCTGCGTCGTCATATTTAATGAATGAAAATAAAAGGCTGGTCATTATATAGACACATCCCAGTGATAATTTTTACAGGAAGATGCAAAGGTATATAGTGAAATACTCGTTAAGCCAGATGACAGAGAATGTTAGAGTTTGCAATCAAAGATAAAATATTTAAGTTACATGTAACTGACTAGCATCCAAATAGTTTTTTTATTAAAATGTGAAAAAGTTAACAAATCATTACAACACACAAATCTACGTATACTTAAAATACATCTACACACAGCAATGTACACACAGCAATAAAGTTATCAGCTATATTCATGTTGCTTTATGTCCTTAATGATAAACATGCATTAAATAATGCATTGCAACCAACTCATGACAGTGGGCAAGAACCTTGACATGAAGCAAGGGACGCGCCTCATGTTCATAGTCAAATCCAAAATGTGTGAGAGGGGAGTTAAGGAACACTGAATTCCTGCCTCTGAGCTGAAATCCACAGTGTCATGCACAGCTAAAGGATACATATAAAGAAATGCTACACCAAACGGCAAAGTATAGCTTTAAGTCTGTTCTTAATCACATGGGGGAAAATACAACACAAGATTGTATTATTTACATACACAAACATTTTAACTGTAATATGACCAATAGTCATTTATCATCTGCATATAATGTGTATCCAGACATTATTTTAACTGCAACGACTTTTGTCTGAAATTGTTAAAGATTTTTAATATCACATTAATTCTGCATGGGGGTGCCATTTGTCAACCAAAAAATCTGAAGAAATTAAGTCATTACAGTACAACGTTGTGCAAGAGCAAAACTTTGGAGATAGAGTTGTTGATATATTAACTACCATACAACACACACACATCATAGATCATACATGCATACATCATTCAAAAGTTTTTCTGTTTAGCTGAGTTAATGTAGTGAACATAGATATCGGATTGGTATGTTTGTATATTTTCTCAACCGGTAAAATTACTGTATGCATTTTTTGGCATAATTATTACTTCTGAATTATACATGTATTGAAAATGTATTCAGAAATAACTGAAAATCAACTTTGTGGAATTTTGCAAACATATCAATATCTTTTTTATGATATTATACATTAAGTATTCTGGTGACTATGATTATGGCCAGATGTAAGTTATTAAAAAATCAGAATCAGAATCAGAAGACTTCATTAATCCCGGAGGAATTAAACAAGTCTACATTAAAATCCCAAACAATATACAAAATTCAAATGTTAATAGAAGCAAAGTCAGTGTAAATTGCTGTGAAGTATTATGGCTATAAACAGGTCTCCACAGTATTATGCAGTGAGGTCTGGGTTGATATTTACAGTGTCATCAAGTGGAATTTGCTCTGATCGCAACTATATTATGCCGTGGTGTTTGTGTCACACTTTACGTGGATATTTAGAGCATTTTTAACGTAGAATTCATGCTGATCTTTATAGCATTAAGGATTACAGTTCTTGCTGACCTTTACAGCGTTATGAATTAACGTTCATGCTAATCTTTACGGTGTAATTGATTAGCGTTCGCGCTGATCATTACAGCCTTATGGATGAGAGTTCACACTAATCTTTAAGAGGCTTGGAGTCAAGTTTACGCTGATCATTACGTAAGATGCCCATGTTTGTGTGTATAATGTGTATATAACTGCTTTCAACGTCAAAGCTGAAAAGCAGCAGGAGACATTGTCTGGCAGGAATTTGCTGCACAGCGCTTCACTTCGCTGATCTGTCCTGCCATGCTGTGCTCCTAAAGTTGTCGCAGGACTAATGGCACCTTTTGTTCCTCAGCCATCCATAATAATTGTTAGTGCTGGGCATAGTCACTTGTTAAACTTGGTGCCATTCTAGTTAATCTTTGGCGATGCGGTCCACAATAATTCCTGCACATTATGATGAAGTAGAGAAGAACAGAGATTTTTGTAAATATTATGAAATATGCCTACAATCCAACTCTTAAATATGAGAAAAGTCCAAATATTCACTCATATTTTATTCACAGTCCATATTACATACTACACTACCATGCTACATTACATTTTAAATTTCCATGGCCTACTTCACCAGCAACAGTATGAGTCAATATAAACTTTCAGATTTTGCCATCTGGTAGCTTCTTGCCAAAACAGCTGAAATGTTTATATCTTGCACATAATAGGTAATCTGTGTTCATCCACCTATTTCCAATGCAGCGCCCACCTCAAAACATTAACTCATTAAAAAAATGACAATAAAGAGCGATTGTAGACCATTTATTGACGCGGCGGCTCAACTTGGTATGCAATAGCAAGCACGTATTGCTACTATAATTGATACTGCAACAGACCCTGAAAAACAAAAATACCATAATTTTAAGTAATTCATATGCTTTGTATGTTTTGTATTATTTATGTAGTATCCTGTCTAGTCAGAGCTGTTTCATTTTTGTTTCATAACAATTGAGATTGCTAACTACTTTAGCCAAATTTGAATGTGGAGTAACGTTTTTATTGCGACAGTAGCTTTAGATTTGTACCTCCTGTTTCCTGTCCTGCTCTTTGGAGACCCTTACAGAAAAGGCAGATAGACCCATAGGCCGCTTTTTAAAGCTGCCTCTTGCATTTTGCAGACAGAGATGGTGGGGCTAGACTGCAAAGATTACTGCTTGCTTGAAGCAGTTGGTCGCTGAAATATTAAGTATATTTTATAGAACACTGAGAGAGTGAAGAGTCCTGCTTTGGTTCAATATGTACGCTACACACTATGATTATCACGATACGCCAGAATGTTAAATTCTGTGCTAAGAATTAGCTGCATTTTATTCTATCAAGCAAACAGGGCACAAACTAATACTAATAATACTAGTGATAGTAATATTTTTATGGATAAAATACACCAATATAAATAAGAAATCAATTCTTTAGAGTTCCCATTAATTGTGGAAATGAGATCTCGCTGTGTTTCTAAGCGAGATGCCTTCTGTGGAGATTGACAAAGCACTCGTTTGTCAAGGTTGTTGTGAAGGGAGCCGGCTACACTGACATCGAATGAATACCGATCAATTCGAAATCAACTCACGTAATTCACATAAGTATCAGGTGTAGGCCTTTGGTCCAAATACATTCATTATATCGTCATGCTAACTCTTGACATCTACTGTTACATTAATCAGGGGAAAACGGGTTGAGTATATCCAAAAAAGTAGCATATTGTATACATGTATCTATGTTGTATATTTGCTTCTATAGTAGCATGCGTTTATGTATATATAATGTATATAGAATGTATATATTATATTGCACAGAAGTTCACTGAGTGCTGAAACTTTTGACGCTAATCATGAGCGACAGGAGCATCACCGGGATATCATCAGGCTACTTCTGGCCTACCTACCTAACCACCCTCATCCATCTGGGCTTCTCCACACACTCCCATTAACAGCTATGGCCACACAGGAAATCGGCCATAAATTTCACTTTGTCCTTGCGCTGTCTGTCTGATCTAGCAGCCAACTGCAGTGTCCACAAAGGAATACGATATAAAACGTGAATGGAGAGTTAGCGAAAGACCTCTGTGAAATCCTACGTCAAATACACTTCTTCATCACTCTCTGTAAAGCACATTACCTTGCCGTCCCCCCATACCTGAACACAGCTCATGTCATCCATCAGGCATTTTCAGATATTTCACTATAATTGCTATATCTGTTTTCCTGAGGAAAGAGTCCTTATGACATATTAATTACCGGGCTACGCTGTGTATAATTCAGCACGTGCATTTTTTGTGATATGCCTTGATGATACATGACACTGAAATATAAATAAATGTAGCTGTACATTATATTTTAATTTATGAACTCCATGTAAAGCAAAAAAATAGTGGTAAGGTGAGAACCAGATGACAGCAGGCTCAGCGGCACTTAAAAGCTGCTAACCTGACCGCTAGCTGGCTTAGTCCTCTGCTACTGCACTTTAATTCCTTATCTAGTCATATCTTGCTTTCTTTCCCCCCTTTTCACTCATTTTAAAATCTGATTTCTCTCCCTTCTGAACCCCCTGCTGTTAACGCTCCATCCTTTCCCCAGGCGTGTTCGTGATCTCAGGTACCATGTTAACGGCGGCTCCGACCTCGGTCATACATCAGCGGGGTGAATAGTCTTGGCCTTTGCTCGACGCGTGTGTTCACGTCTCCGTTGTAAATGTGTTTGCTCTCAGAAAGTTAGAGAAAAAGATGAGCAGTGCTGTACTTACCAAGCTGATGTGTCCTGTGCTGTTTAGAGTCCTGAACTGACAGCAGTCACCACATACAGTAGCACATATTCACAGGAAACCATTTTATCTGAAGCATAACTCTCTCTCTCTCTCTCTCTCGCTCACATGCACACACCAAACAAAAGACACATTCTATGAAAATGCATTTCCAAAATATAATAATATGCATTACAATTATAATAATAAACAAGTCTACAGTTACCTTAAAATGTTCCATAAATACACCCACATTGAAACTGTTAAAAAGATGGGAGAGTTTGTACAGTCACTATATATGTACAAGATATATATACATACTCTCCCATTCTATTTATGCCTCAAATCTATTTAAATGTAAATATACTGCGCATCTGATGGTGTGTTCCAAGCTAAATCTCAATGTACTTACAATTACAATGAAGCATTTATCTTATCTTATCTTTTTAACAATTTCATTGTGGGTGTATTTATGGAACCCTTTTCGGGTCATTGTAGACTTGTTTATTATTAAAAAGGTTTGATTGAAACTTTAATATGTAAAAAAACATTTACCATTTCCAGTATGTTGGACAGAAAACAATTTTCCAACAGATAAATGGCAAATTCTCACATGCACCTGAAAGTAATAGGTTCTAAAAAGAATTTGTTTGCTGAGATGTAAAGTCACTGCGTAGAGTAGCAGATTCACCAGCCGTGATACAAAGGATAGGGGAGAGCAGGGCTCAGCTTGTCACAAACAACCTTATAATTTAAGATGAGGTTAAAGGCAAAGGCAAATACTACAGCTAAAACACATACAATGTACTCCTGTGGGCCCACCGCCTGCAGGAGGGACCCTAGGGCAGCAGTGCACTGTGATTGAGCGACAGTCAAAGGCAGAGGCCCTGCTAGAGTAAAACCCGGCTACCAGAACTGGCTTGGTGGGAGTGGAGCCTGAGCTGGTCCGGGAGGTAGAGACACAGTCGGACTCCCCTCAATGCAACGAATGACACCGACATTGAAGCCTCATGTCACCTCCCTGGCTTTTCATTAGTGTCAGTGTTTGTCACTCTATTATTGGCTCTATTTCTGCTGTCCCCATTTCTTATGTCTCATCTCATGTCTTTTTTTTTACAGGTTTTTATTCTGTTTTCTTTCCTGTCCCTGTTTGTCTCGGTTTGGTTTGTTTTTGAGCAGCATTTCCTCTAAAAATACGTTTTCACTGATTGATTGACATAAGATGATGAGGTGTTGATCAGGTAAATATGGTATGCCAGTAGTCAGGTGAATGAATACGTGGGTATATTGGACGGGTATAATACTGTGCTGAGTTTCGGAGAGGTTTTGACATAGCTAAGATGAAACACTTTGACACACAGACAATGATAGTCTTCTTCAACAGGAAGATCATTTAAATATTTTCTTTGACTGCATAAAACTTTTGCATAGTACTGTATTTGCAAATTACTATTGTAAGGAAGTTATAGGGAAAGATAGCAAGACACATGGTCAGAAAATAAGAGAAAAAGGGACAAGTAGAAAACTTAAAATTAAATTTAGTTAAACAATGACGTTTCCCTACATACATTACATTACGTGTTCCTGTTGCCTGTAGTATAGACACCCAGCCTTTCTTTGATTAACTGACACTCCAACCACAGATGGTCCATTGTTGCGGGGACTACGTGACTTTTGCATGCTGTGTGTCATTTGCGAATATTTTCTGCAGATTTTGTAATTCCTTTTCTGAAAGTTGCTGCTCGGATAAACCTCAAGAACTGCTGCTGTTGCTGCTCTTCTTTACCGCTCCCCTTGCTCTGCTTCTCCTGGTGGTTTGGTGGGGGAGACGGATAGCCGGATTTTTCAGAGAAAGAGGGAACTGGTGGTTAAAGTAGAATGAACACAGAAAGAGGAAGAGACATGAGAACATGAAACAGTAGTTCTGCACTACTGCTATTTTTCTGATTTAAACTTTTAAACAGCGGAATAAGTCGACTGACAAAGCTACTTGTTTGGAATTTGGCCAAGCTTTTAATTTGCTAATATTATTCACTTTACGTTTATATCGATTATGTTCATGCATATTATGATGATATGTGGTCTATGGTCTGTACTGGACTGGCATCCCATCCAGGGGGACCGCAGGTTTGTTTCTGTTCTGCCTGGAACAGGCTTCAGTAATGCCCAACCCTGACTAGGAAAATGATAGATATAGATACGTAGGCACTGCATTTACCGATTTTTAGAATTTAGTGATCAATTGTCATTGTTGACACACCACAGCACACAGTGCACAACAACAAAATGTGTCCTCTGCATTTAACCCATATGTGACAATGTGACATGGCAGGGGGCAGCTAATTCAGCGCCCGGGGTGCAGTGCTTGGGGGCGGTACCTTGCTCAGAGTATATCAATGCGTCCCCCATATTGATCCAGGCAATACTAGCCGGTGCTGGATTTTCTGGATGAAAAATGTACTATAATGTACACATTTCTCAATGGATATTGATAAGTTTCAAAAACATACGTTTGATCACCAATTTTATTTACAGTCAAGATATACTCGTTGACGTTCAAAAAATTGTATTCTGTATAAGTATTCTGTAAACTGAATAGCTTATGTGATGGAAAATAATTTTCTTGAGGAATTAGTAAATGCGAAAAAAACTGATTTTGTTTTTTTATTTCAATCTAGACATAAGTACATAATTGTTATTAAAGGGATTACAATAGCCAGCTGAGAAGTACGTAATACAGAATCAGAAATGAGAAGCTTTTTTACACTGCATTTTAAAGGGCTCCTGGTAATATGTGTACACATGTGTAACAGGCAAATATATTCCTATTTAAAAATAAACAGATAAAAATAAGCATTAGCACTTTATTTGGATAGTCCACCTACAGTACAGAAGGTATACAAAGTATTTGTAACATTTCAACAACTTATTAGCTGAGATTCAGCAATTCATAAAAAGTGTTTGAGTGGGTGGTCAAATTCAATGTAATTACTCTGAGAATATGTAGGAATGTTCATAAATCGCTGCATATATTCTATTTATTGTACATTCTGTTATACATCTACAGACAATGAAACCGCTGAATTGTTGAACCTTCTTTAGGCGTATTATCCAAATAAGGTGTTACCAAAAACAATTAAATGTTCATGCCAATCACGTAATTTTTTTAAATTAACTTAACAAAAAGGCCTAAATAACATATAGTTAAATAACATAAAATGGAACATATTCAACTAGGACTAAAACCCTTTGAACAGAACTGCTTTGCACAGCTTTTTTCCTTTGGTTCCACTCTAAAAAGAGTGTCCAGTTTTGCAATATGGTGCAGCCTTAGTTTGTAGAAAGGAGACATAAGTAATGAAGAGCACAAAATTATGTTTGACAAATTCAAACTGTGTTTCTTGAATGTGTCCTGTAAGACACACTCTGATGGCTCACCCTGCTGATGCGTTTCATTGGGGACTAAAGCATTCTGCTGATCCAACCACCTGCACTATATTTTTGGAAGGAATCATCAGCACTCCTTTGCTTACTCCTAACCACCAGCACTCCTTTGCTTACTCCTAATCACCAGCACTCATTTGCTTACTCCTAATCACCAGCACTCATTTGCTTACTCCTAATCATCAGCACTCCTTTGCTTACTCCTAACCACCAGCACTCCTTTGCTTACTCCTAATCATCAGCACTCCTTTGCTTACTCCTAATCACCAGCACTCCTTTGCTTACTCCTAATCACCAGCACTCCTTTGCTTACTCCTAATCACCAGCACTCCTTTGCTTACTCCTAATCACCAGCACTCCGTTGCTTACTCCTTTTACTTTGATTAGGACAAGCAAGTGGTATCTCTGATCAAATGATAGGATCAGTGTGTACTTTGTGCTGCAGCCCAGTACCAGGATCTCTGACTCTTGCACAGTCTGTGCTCCGGCACCTCAAACGCTACAGTCAATTCAGTTTAACCTAAAATTAATTTTAGTTCAACTTTGGAATGAATACATACTCAACTGAAGAAATTAATATTTATAGAATTGTTTATGTTGTATGATTTTATGACAAACATCCATCTCAATTAGTATGTTTTGCTTCTCTGACTTTTGATTTGAAAGCACTGCAGAAATAAACCAGAAAATCTGACAGGAGAACAAGCAGAGACAGGGAGGAGAGGAGCAGCGCTTGTGGACGCTAATGCTAATGAGTAGGGCCGCAAAAAGCTGCATGAAGAGCGCAACACAGATGAAACGTTTGATGTAACTAACTGCATGGTGTCACTAGAAAATAGTGCATTGATACATGTTTAAGCAATCAATAGCACATTATCATTGCTAAAGACCAATTGGTCATTTTTTGAGGGGCTCGGTTACTACTCAAGTACAAATCATGAACAAATATAGTAACTGTATGAAACTCATGAACTGTTATAATTGATTAATGATGAACGAACATGGGATTAGTACATAACTACGTTTCCTGTTGATTAATACATTAAATAAGATTGTACTGCTACATGATTTGTAACCCCTGAAGTAAAGTGTTACCCACTGATTTGTGTGCAATGCCCTTGTCTTATGAGCTCCAGCACAATGTATGAGTTCTGGCTTATAAATTAAGCCCTGTTGTGGGTACAGCACTTGTCAGCAAGCTACCTCGGCACACATCACAGGAAGGCTTTCCCAAAATAGGTCAAACAACAAACCCTGATATATACACAAGGGCACTCCCCACAAGACCACCAAATGCTAGAGCAGAGGACATCTCTACAGCAGCTACACTGTCTTACCCCGTGCCTCTAAAATTCTGTAGGATTCATTTTCAAGAATTCATTTTCTGGTCTAGATCTTCTAAAAGTAATTGTGGCTTTGAATGTATTCTAATTGCCTGTCATTTTCAGGCATTAAGTTAAACACCTACAAACTGGATACAAGATCTAATTTTAAAATAAACTCCTTTATGGAAGAAGACTTACGAAAGACACATGAAACTATCATAATTTTTTACAATGGGTTGTGGACTGACTGGCATCTCATTCAAGCCACTCTCCTGATTCATGCCCTGTGCTTTCTGTACTGGCTTATAGGAGGGATGATGGAAAGGGCACGTGTCTATAGGGGCAGCATGTGGCTCAGTGGGCTAAGCCTGTGTGCTTGTAATCACAAGGTCACTGGTTCAAACCCAGCCTCAGCCTGTCTGTGGGTCCTTGAGCAAGGCCCTTAACCCCCAGCTCCCTGGGCACCACTATGGGTGGCTGCCCCTTGCGGACAGTTTGCTCTACAAAGAGCAAGTTGAGGGAGGCATAAAAAGGAATTTCCCCATGGGGATAAATAAAGGATTGATTATTATTATTGTAATGGGGGGGAGGGACAGATCTATTAAATGAATAGGTCCATACTGCTAAATTTTCCTTTAAAAATGCAAAAACTGGGACTTTTGCAAACGCTCTCACGGCTATATACATCAGATAACTCCCTTTTAGATTAATGGTGTGGATGACTGAAAACAGTTTTGAAAATGCAGACTCTAAAAGTGACCTAATTGGCCCCTACTCATCATGTAGCCCATCCGTGAACTGACCCCACTAGTTATACCTCTCATTGTCTGATTGGTCTCCTAGTCACCCAGTATTCCAATATGTCAGATATGGAGGAGCTGCGTTCAGGGACGATTTCCTTGTTGCTAACCAGTATGCAGCTAAATAGCATGATATACAGTGTCACTGCTGCATATTTGTTGTGCAAAAAAGAAACTAATTTACTGGTCTCATCTCCTCCACACATCACTCACCCATCTGGACACTCGGAAAGGGAATTATGTTAAAATGCTCTTCATTGACTA
>JAODUD010000134.1:20364275-20378132 GCA_026784285.1 Stomatorhinus walkeri
GCTGGCATTAAGGGCCCTCTGGAGAGGCGCGGTGCACTTGTCTCTGTGTGTGCGTGTCGTGTGTGTGTGTGTGTGTGATTCAGAAGGGTGCCTCCAGGGGGTGATATCACATCACCATCTATAATGGTCTCATTATAGCTATCAGCCCGAAGGTGGCTGAAGCACTAATGACAGTGAAACATTTGGTTTTTATCGGCAGGTCAGAGCAGCGGGGTAACTGGGGGTCTTCAGAGCACAGCGACGGCTCATTGTTTGCAGCTCCCCCCCCCGTCTTGATCTCCTTGGAGTGAAGCAGAAGGGCCCCGCTACCTCTGAGGTTTCCATCCCTGGTCTTTTTGGTTGGGAACTCACTCTGTAGCTGGTGGTGTTTATTGGGAAGATGTCCGGGCTGGTGTCATGCTGGGGTGCGGGCGGGGGACACATCGCTGCCCATTGATACATGGCAGCTTGCAGCCTTTGATTATGGTCTTACGGGAGCCGTGATATTACTCAGGTAATATGTAGAGATGGGGGGGTGGTCCGGATTCCTGCGCAAAACATGCAGGTGAATCGCTGCCTGGACTGACAGCCCATCTGGGGTTTGTCCTGTACTGCATTGGTCAGTTATGGAAAATGGATGGAGGGATGGGTGAAGGGATGGATGGATGGACAGATGGATAGAAGAGACCAATGATCCAAATGCCCCTTAATATAATTGTGTAAGAGGTGACATTGTGTGTATGCTACACAATCCTGCTGAATGTGGAGCAATTAGTGCTATTTGGGTCGTGGGAGAGGGGGTCACAGAGCCTGGGCTCACAGATGCATTTCAGCTGACCGGTAACGGCAACGTAAAAACTCACTTAATGGTGACCTTTGTACACGTGCGAGAAGATAAATTGCTGCTTGAACAAATAGATGCAGGGAACAGTGTGAACTCCACTTAAAATGATGAATTAGAGCTGAGCACTCCTTCTCTGCGCATCGTTAGGCCTATGGCGGCTCGATGGCCAAGACAAAGGCAGCAGTGTGTGCGTGACGACTGCGCTCCATCCGGACACACCCCCAGCCAATCTGCATATAAATCTGCCTGTAATTTCAGCTTTGTCAATTATCTTTTTATAATTAAATGACCGGGTTTAATTTGTAGATCCGCATAATACAGCTTAATTTGACATAAGGGACTCTGTAATGTGGCTGGAGGTGGACCTGTAGAGCTCTGCTGTAGGTGTGTGTTCTCAGAGGGGACCAAACAGATCGGCAGCTTTCTGCACACAGAAAACATGAACTCCCGTGTCCACGGTGATGCCCTCTGATCGTCTGTGGCGGTCTCCACAATGCTCCCCCCACCTGAGGCGGGGGTCAGTCATCATCTGCATCAGACGAGCTGCACTTCTGCGCTCCAGGGTCGAGGCCATCAGGCCTACCCGAGCTGCGAGGCTTTAGCATATTTTTGCGCATTTAGCCTTTTTCTGCATTACTGCTTTTGCTCCATGCTAGAAATGCAGCGAACTCAGTTGCTGCTCCTGACGCTCTCCTGCCGGGTGGCTACCTTATCCCTGTCGCCCCGGGGGGTTCGGCAATGCATGCGGGCTGTAACGATGATTTCAGATTTATGACCTTATTTTAGCACATAGCATATAGGGCCACACTCTTTATAAAACCAGTTCAGAAACATGACCTTTGCTATCACATGTAATTAAAATAACATGAACACGGCCTAGTCTGCACAGCGACTCACTTACAGTTAAATTAACAAGCGGCCCGTTATGACATGATGCAATTGGCGTAGTGTGTTTACTGTCTGTTATGAACTGGTTAACCCATGTAAACCTGAATGAACGTTCGACCAATCATCCGTATTATCCTAACCAATGAAAAACATTGTCTCCGAATGGACATTTCAGGGAGGATCAGTTCGCTGGAAACAAACCTGGAGACGATACAATGCACCCAAAGATGCTCACACCTCCTTTTTAACATGTATAGAAAAGAGTCCATTTCATTTATTATCATTAGATTTCCTTACCTTCAATTTGATTTCATTTTTTTCACGGGGAGATTCAAAATAAAAATTAAAAATAAAACTGCTCATACCATGAAAATGTAAAAAAATAATAAAAAATAATATGTATATATAATTATATAACTATTAACAAACAACATTAAGAATAACACTATTAATAATCAAAATAATATAACACTAAACTGTAGGTCTGAAGCATGCTTATTAAATGGGGTTTGCTAAAAAGATCTGCACCAGTTAAAATTCAGCATCTAGCTACATGCAGTGACAATAAAACAAAACTTTATTTACAATTTTCCTGGCATGATGTATAGTACATGTCCTATATGTCAGTCCTTGGCCTACTGTACAGGATATATTACACAGGCTCTGCGAGGCGCTGTCCCACGTAGCTGTCCTTCCCTTCCTTGTTTTTCCACTCTTCCTGACAGTGCCCTCCTTGTGCTCTTCTCATCAGGCCCAGATCTGCTGTCCTTCTCTATGTCCTGTGTCGCTGGGCCTCTGTGCTGCTAATGTGCCCCTCTCATCCCCCAGTCAGTGCATTCCGGATTCCGCTCATGTCCCGCCCTCAGAGATTTCATTGGGTCATGTGCGCGTCTTCCTCACTGCCGATTCGCCCAGGGACTGGTGGTGTCTCCCTCTCTCTCTCCACCCCTTCCCCGTCACAAAGTCTTGTCACTCTCTTTCTTCAGGTGACTAAAAGAGAAAGACTGAATTGAGTGGATATGGGGAAGTCTGTCAGCCAGTAGTTTAGACTGTTTGTGTCAGAGAGGCTGGTGTGAGGAAAAATGCCCATGAAAGACATAACTCTTATTAATTTCACATTTAGGTCATAGTAATCTAATGGAATTTTTAATTCTCTTTATATCTGAGGTGTGTTTTAATCACATTATTTGGATGGACACACACAAACACATACATATACTGAAATTCAGCATTCAGTTACAGCAGGTCTCACTTTGGCTCATCAAAAACAGTCACATGCTGTAAGTTGACCCTATCCTGGATGCTGTAGGGTGAGGGGTAGGGTTTAGAGTTTAAGTTTAGAGGATCGAGTTAAGGTTTAGCTTTGGGTTGCAGGTTGAGGTTTAGGGTTTAGAATTAGGGATTAAGGTCTAGGGTTGGGGTTTACTGTATAGGGTTTAAGGTTCAGGGCAAGGATTTAGGGTTAGGATTTAAGGTTGGGATTACATTTAGGTTTAAGGTTCAGGGTTAGCATTTAGAATTAAGGATTAGCGTTGAGGTTTAAAATAGAGTTTAGGGTTATGGTTAGGGTTTAGGATTCAAGATATAGTTTAGGGTTAGGATTTAAGGTTGGGTTTAGTTTAGGGTTTTAGGTTTAGGATTTGGGTTTAGGATTTTACATATTGGTTTAGGGTTAGGATGTAAGGTTGGGTTTAGTTTAGGGTTTAAGGTTCAGGTTAGGGTTAAGAAGATTTAGGGTTGGGGTTTAAGGTTAGAATTAGGGTTTAGGATTTAAGATATGTCTTGCACCCATAGCCTTTGGGATAGGCTCTGGACCCCCTATGACCCTGGATGGGATGAATGGATGGATGGATTTAAGCTATTGGTTTATGGTTAGGATTTAAGGTACAGGATTTAGGTTCTGATTTAAGGTTAGGGTGTAATGTTCAGAGTTAGGTGTTAGGATCACCTGTAGTACTCGTCCTGTGTGAGAGAGTGGTGGTGATGGTGGAGCCACTGCTGCTCCAGTGCCAGCCTCTGGATCTGGATTTCGGCGCTCTGGGCTTGCTGCATGGCCTGGAGCTGGTGGGCCGCAGACACGGGGCCGGTCAGGGAGGAAGGCTGGGGCAAATCGCGGAATGGGGCACCTGGGAGGCAGTGAGCCAGGGGCACGAGGGCAACAGTGGGACCGTAAGCTTAGTGCTGCTTGCGAAATTCAAAGGATGACGATTCCTTTATAAAATCATCCCATAATGGCTATGTGACACGAGGTATGAGAATCCCCTCCCAGATGCCATGTGTCACGTGTGAAGGCAGTCGGACAGCAGACTGTGATCACACGGGTACAGTCCCGGTGGGCGGGCAGGCAGTGACGCGAGGACGGCTAGGGAGGGGGCCATTTCTCACCGAAGAGCTGCTGCCGGAGGACCTCGCTGTCAGTGAGGGGGTGTGCCAGGATGGGGGGGCCCAGGGCCGCCCCAGGGTAGGGTAGCCGGGCAAGCGGGGACCCCGAGGCAAGGGGGTCCATCAGGGGGTGCACCCCGCCCGCTGCTGAGGGACAGAGATGTAACAGAAACACAACAATATAATACAGGCAACAACTGACTTTCAACTTTCCAGCTGTTTGGCTGTGAAGACAAACAGTAATAAAAGTCAATGGTTTCAAACTTTTAAAGCTTTAATACCTGTGTTGTTACTGTGGATTTGATATAGAAACAATTAAAGAACTATTGCTATGGGTCTGAAATTCCAGTAGGAATATGGAGGATTATCCATTCGTTTTGACAGCGATGCCAGTATCTGCCCCTTGGTGGCACTGCAAGTGACGGCGGTGGTAAGAGGTACCTGTGTCCTGCTGGTGCAGGTGCAGGTGGGAGTGGATGTGGGAGTGCTGGTGGTGATGTGGTGTCACGTTCAGCATCTGTAGCCTCCCCAGGGACTCCCCCCCTCCTGCTCCACCTCGCTCCCGCTCTCTCTCCCTCTCCCGTTCCCGCTCTCCCGAAGAGGGTGCCGTTCTGCTCCTCTCCCTCTCTCTCTCCCTCTCCCTCTCGCCCCCCGGCACCCTCTCAGTAGCGCCAGGCGAGCGGGCCTGCAGGGGGTAGTTCTCAGCCGGGGCAGGGGCTCCCGGTGCTGGCTGGGGGTGTGAGGAGAGGGACTGGGGGAAGGAGGAGTGTGTGGAGGGGTGATGGAGCGATGGGATGGGATTGGATGGAGGTGGAGGAGGTGGGGCCGGGGCGGGTGGGGCAGGAGCCACAGGGGGAGTAGGGTGGTTGGGGAGAGAGGGCGGAAGCACGGAAGATGGTGGGAGGGCTGAGATGGACTGGGAGGCGGGGTTTGAGGCACGATTTGACGCAGCCAGGGCTGTGTTTTGGAGCGGGGGCGGGGCTGGCGGTGGCGGGGTGCCATACAGAGAAATTTCAGCGGCGGCCCCCCCTGCCCTACTGAAGAGCAGGGAGTGGGCGTCGGAGTGGGACAGAGTCAGCCCCGGGTCCGGCATGGCCCCCGCCTGGTACACCCGCTCCTCGCTCTTAAACTCGAACCCTGTTTTCACGCGGTCCCTATGCGCCATGGCGTGGGGGAAGCCCATCCCTCCCAGGCCCCCGGCCATGCCCCCCGGGCCCGGCCCCGGGCCCCCATGTGTCCCAACCCCGGGGCCCCCTTCCAGGCCGCCCCCATACAGGAAGCCCAAAATAGCGGCGGCCGTGTCGGCTGGGAGATGGTGGGGGTGGGCCAGTGCTGGGTTCTGGAACTGGGGCAGGAAGAAGGAGGGGTGCACATGTGGGTGGGCGTGTGGGTGCAGATGGGGGTGGTGAGCCGGGGCCCGGCCCGCGGCCCCCAGGGGTGACATGGTGTGTGGGCGTGCATACTCGCTCAGAGTCCTCAGAGCTGGTGTGTCAGGCCCCAGGTAGGGCCCCCCTAACCCCACGCCCAGGGGCCCCTGGGGATTGGCCACCACGGCAGAGGCCCCGCCCATGGAAGGCAGCAGCAGGGAGTGCGGCAGTGGGTGGGATAGCGTGGGATGCAGCGCATGTGGGGGGTGCAGTGGGTGAGAGTGCGGAGGGTGGTGGGGCGGGGCGTGGTGGTGAGGCTGTGGTCCTGGGTGCGAGGAGGAAGAGGATGAAGAAGGATCCAGGAGGATGGAGGAGGATGGTGGGAAGAAGAGCGAGGACCCAGAGCGCCCCGCACTGGCTCCTCCACTGCCACTGTCCTTCTGTGAAAGAGTGAACAAAAGTAAACACTCAGTGGTGCAACGAGGAGCCAGTCTGCCCCCCTCCTCTGGCCTACACCCACCTGCAGGTGCCTTTCGAGGTCCCTTTCCCGCTCCCTCTCCCGCTCCCTCTCCTTCTCCCTGAGGTCCCGGGCACGTTGCTCCCCCTCCCTCCTGGCACGCTCTATGGCCTCGTTTCTCTTCTTCCACAGCTTAGAGCCATCCAGGGGCACGAAGAGCACATCACTGCGGGCACATGAGTTGCCGCTGCCCCTGTCCAGCACTCTGTGAAACCTGCGAGTGGGATACCAGCAGCCATGCATGAGATGTGGCAGCTACGCGGCCCCCGAGTATCACCCATGTGGGCGGGACAAGGCAGCCAGGTTTACCGTGCTGATTGGCTGGCATGGATCGGGATGTCCACAGGCTTAGGCTCTGGAGATGGGCTCCTCAGGACAGGGGCTGGGCTCTCGGCTTCCTCTCTCTCCTCCGCTGGCTCCTCCTTAATGACGGGTGGAGGCAGGGCAGCTGAGGATGAATCAGTGAGCCCCTCGCTGGGTGGGGGAGCACCAGCAGCAGGAAGTGAGAGGCCAGTAGCGTCCCCTACTGGTGGGAGGACCTTGGATGCACTCTGAGGTGACAAAGAGTGGGAGTGAGGGCCGCTGCTACTATTTTTACTGCTGTTGCTGCTGCTGCTAATGGCTCCACTGCTGTTAGTGCTGCCACCGTTGGGCTGGTAGGTGGAACCACTGAACTGGGTGTGGCTCAGGTAGGAGGGGGGGCGGCACCCTGGTGAACAGGCGGTCGCCGCAGCAGATGCGGGGAGCGGGACACTAGCTGTGGAGGAGGAGCCTGACGTAAAGGAGGGAAATCCCGTCATCTGATTGGATGAGGGACTGGGGAGTGGTGAAAGGGGAACGGGAGGAGTCAGAGTCTGGTTCGAGGACTGGTACGGCCCTGGGCGGGCGTGACTGGCTCCAACACTGGATGGTGGGAGTGGCTGTGCGAGGGAAGATGGTGGGAGAGGGGGAGGAGGGGGTGGAGGGTACGGTACAGATGGGGGGCGAGGGTGAGAGGAGGACGAAGGGGACAGAGTAGGGGGCTGCGGGCCAGAGCGGCTGGGGTACAGGGTTGAGGGGGGGGGCTCCCTTTCTCTGTCCCTGTCTCTTGGCTGCGCCGGGCCCGTCTGGCCCGGGTAGTGGGGGTGAGAATAATCACGACTCAGGGCAACAGCTGTGCTGGTGGGGCTGTGATACTCTCTGGAGGGGGTTGGCAGGGCAGCAGTAGATGGGGGCAACGCTGGGGGATAATCTTTTGCCCCAGCTGGAGGGTACTCTCTGAGGAAGTGGGGCGTGTGAGAGTCAGAGCCAGACGAGGTTTGGGAGGAAGGCAGTGGCTGCTGCTGCTGCAGGGCGCCAAAGTCCACAGGCGGCGGGTACTCTCTGTTTGCGGAGGCCAGGGGCTCTGCCAGTGGCGCCAGAGAGGGCGGCTGGGTGGGGGCACCACCTTGTGGCGAAGTTTGGGCATCACGGCCCAGGTGTGGAGTCATGGGAACCCCGCCTGCCGACACCGCGGCAGCTGATGGTGCAGCGTTACCCCCTCCTGGGTTATTCCCTCCCACCTCCCGCAGCTGCCCCGAAAAATCACCCCACCGGCCCTCCTTCTCACGTAGGCGTCCCGCCCCCCCAGAGTTGAACTCACATGTCTGTGACTGGCTTGGGGTCGGCAGATATTCTCTTCCAGCTTCTCTGTCCCTGGTTGCAAAGCTTGACCCGAATTCACGGCCGCCTGACCCGGAGCCCTCCCTGCTGGAGCCCTGCGAACCCATTCTGGGATAATCTCGGCTCTGACCCACTGGCAAATTCCCAAAATCCCTTGCCTGGCTACCATTGGGACCACCGCCGCCCATGTTACTGCTGTTAGCCATTCCAGTCCCAGAGCTGCCAATGCTGACAGAGAATTCCCGATTGATCTCCCTCCCCCCGAATTCCCGGAGCCCCCGCTCTCTCTCGCCACCCCGCTCCCGCTCCCCACCTCCTCCATACCTGGGGAGGTACTCTCTGTGTGGGTGGGGGTGGGGCAGATAGGGGGGATGGGAGGAATGTCTGGAGGAGGGGGGGTTGTACACTGAGGGCAATTGTTGCTGCACCGGAGGCTGTTGCTGGTGAGAGTGGTGGTTACCCGGGTAACGGGAGAAGCCCCAGCTCCCTGGGCAACTGGAAGCAGCTCCTCCCCATCCAGTGGGGCTGTAGTGATGGGGGTGGGGCGGGGGCGGTGGCTGGGCTATGGTGGCGGCTTGGGGCAGCAGGGAGGGGGGGGCACTCCTGTCAGTTAATTTGTCACTCTTCTCTGGTTTGTCCGCCTTGGGGTCCATTTGCAAATTTTGGCCCAGTTCCAGAGGCTTCAAAGCAGGGGGCGGGGGCAGTGAGGCTGGCAGGGAGGCACCAAGGTTGCTGTGGGGGTACTCCGGCCCGGCCGCCTCGCCCTTCAACACACACTGGCTGCTAGCTTTGGCACTGGCGCGATGGGAGTTTGGGGCCCCATCCACACTGCTAGGGATGCTGTACTCCATCTTGTTCAGGAGCTTTGAGTCCAGGGGGAAGTATGCCTTCCGGTTAGCTCCACCCTCACCTGCCAAATCGGCCGCTCCCCTGAGGGAGGGGGCCAGGGTGGAGGCCTTCAGCACACCGCCTTCCTCCGCTCCACCTTCCACATCTCTCCTGTCCCCAGCACACTCCTCTCCCCTCAGCACGCCTCTCCGGTCCTCCCCTCCAGATTTTGGGGGAGTCCCCTCCCTCCCCCTGTCCCTCTCTCCTGGTTTGGGTGAGTCAGGGGAATCGGATTCAGAATCCAAGCTGGCCAAGGGGGACGCAGAGAGGCTCGGTGAAGAGGAACGGTTATCCTGGTCAATGTCCCGCCCACTACTCAAACTGCTGCTGCTATTAGCCAAGCTCCCACCAACTGAGCTTCTGCTGCCTTGAGATTGGCCGTCTTCATTATCACTCTCCTGTGATTGGCTGGTACCAGAGGGTGGGGGTGGGACGGTCGTAGATGTGTCAATTGAGTGAGTAGAGGCTGGTGGGTTTGAAGCGGAGGAATCCTGACAAAAAAAGAGACAAATAATGCCTTTTAACAAGTACCTAAACTTCATAATGACTACTGCACTCGTTAGAAGAGCACAGTAATTCAGTACTGACCTGCACTTTCTGTCTCTTGGGTGGAGGCACAAGTCCCTCCCCCTCACTCTCTGACGAATCATGTCCATGGGACCGGCGACTGACACGTCCAACCGGCAAATCCCCTCCAGCAGCTCTCTGCCGACGTGAACAGCAAAATCACACGCCAAGTTGCTCTCAAGCCATTCTATGTGTGTTTGCCACATACACATTACATGTTACACATGTGGCTTGACATGTTTTCCGACAGACATTCTAGTAGACTTACTAGAAGACACTGGAATTTCCCCAGCACAGACACACATGGTCAGAGTGCAGATGTCTGACAGCAGCACATGACGGCTGAGAGACGCGGAGTCTGTGCTCATACGCACACCTGAGCACGCACACAGCGACAGGGAGGGACACTTACTGGCTGTCTGTCACTGCGCTCAATGCGCGAGGGGCTGGGGTGAGGGCGCCTACCCCTCCTCTCCTCGCTGCCCCCCCGCCTGCGCCCACTGCGCATGGGCATCTGGAGAGAGAGGTAGTGAGGGCAGGAAGGGGGCGATAAAGAAGGGGATTAGCGATAGGTGCAGGTGTGGCAGCCCACCTGAGAACGGAGGCCTACCGGCCTCACATACTTCCTCACAATTCACTCAATCCACGTGCACGCTCCCCTGGCGCCCAGGCTGTGTCCTGCTTATCCCTGGGCTCCCAAACAGTAGCTAAAGGGAGCGCCGCACAGCCAGGCCCAGGCAGTGGCACATCTCACCGATTCTTTCTGAGTTCGCGTTTTCATTGCCGATGCTCTGCCGGGTCCATTTCCCCTCTCTAGTGATCAGAACTATATTTGGGGCCTTGGGGTTCTGTGCACGCCTTGCACAAGGTCGCCCACTCGTGAAAAACACCTGAAAGAGGGGGACACAGGGAAAGAGCAGCAGTCAGGACCTGGCCCCGTGCAGCTACCCGGCCTCCTTCAGCGCTTACAAGAGAGATGTGTCCTTTCTGCAGGATTAATATCCAGCTTAGAATTTCGAGGCGATTCCCAAATACCAATTCTAATAAGTTACAGACGCAAGCCACATATTGGCGAGGAACGCTTCACTGCAGTGCAGGGAGACAGAGAGGGAAGCGCCGGCTCAGTGTGTTCAACGCAGGGCCTTCACCTGGAGACAGGTGTGATTCCAGCCTGTGAGCAGCACACCGTGTTTGAACAGGACGGCAAACCACCACCACCCCCCCCCCCCATGTCAAGGCAGCTGGGGAACACGCCCTGTGCCCCCAGACACGACAGAGGGCATGCTGAACGTGTGCGTCCATTACATCCCATGTCCAGAGATTCACATGCCTCCAGTGTTGCATGAAAGTTAATCACAACTAATCAGAGATAGTCTTTATTCTTATCTGAAGCTGAATATACTTTTGTGGTCCTGCTGTACAGTGTGAAGATTAATAGGCAGGAAATGTAACCAAAGATAGCAAGACTTACATTGTCCATAAATATCTGTACACAGCCAGGAACATAAAACATAGATTCACATTCTATTCAGGTGCTGTGTAACTGATGATTGGAGGCAAAATACATCTTTTCACTTCAAATGATCCACTCGGCTGCCGTACTAATAAGTCCTCCTTATACATATTCTTGCAGATCCATAGCCACGCACACAGGACATTTCACAATGACACAGTGCAGCAATAGCCTCCAGGTCTTGGCTTGCACACAGCTTAAGACAATACAGTGTTTCATGCAACGCGGGGCAAGGTCTGCACATACCAGCAGCCAACGGCAGTCTGCCGTTACACGGGATCAACATATACACAGAAATGCAGCGCACAAGACACACATGCACACAAACACTCACACAATGCATGCGTCCACACACGTTAGCCAGCTCTCCCAGTACATTAAACAGCAAAAAACAAATGCAATACATCGCACCGTGCCTTTTCCGACCAAATAAGACTGCAGCTGATCGATGCCCCCAAAAGCAACGCAGCGCCTCGTTTTCTTCTTTAGCTTATTATTAACACACATGCATAATAGATCAGCCTGTGCTATACAGTATGCCTGCCTGCATTTGACTTTACTGTACCGAGCGTAGCAGCGCTGTGCAACAAGGCACTTGTGTTTCGGAGGGAGGGATCGGGTGCGTTTACTATACCTCGCTAACCGCTTTCCACCTTAAAGAGGAAATTGCAATAGCGGAATAGGGTGGCGAAATTCACGGAAACGTCTTGATGTCTGGAATGCGTGTCTGTGTTGTACATACGGTTACACCACCTATTCATCGGGGGCCCCGTTTTGGACGTGCATCGCATATATTCAATCTGCACACCAAAGGAGGCGAAGACACAAACGTGGCCACACAAGGGCAACAAAAAAAGCATATGCATCCGATTTCCCTCTTTCTTACCTGTGATATCCACCGATGCGTGTCCCTTTTCTCCCCCTCTCCTTTCCTCTTTCTTTCTGTCTCTCGCTTTGCACCGCGCGTCGACATATATACACGCAGAGAAACACGCAGCGCTCGCTATCGCATCGTACGGATGCCGCAAGTAATGCACATTTTCCCTTTTTCTTAACTCGGCGCAGGGGGAAAGCGGGGTGCCGCCGAAGACTGTACAAATTGATGCGTACGGTTGCCTCCCCCACCCCCTTCTCTCCCCCCACCCTCCTCCCCTCTTTTTCTTCTTTCTCCCCCTCTCCCTCTCTGTCAAGACGACTTGCACTTTTTGCGGTCGGTACAGGCACAATCAAATGGGGGAGGTAGGGGTGCACTCCTTGCACAGACAGAAAGAGAGAAAACCGACAAGGCAATGAGCGATTTGCCTGGGTTTTCAAGGAAAAGTGGCAGCGAAAGGGGAAAAGGACGAAGATATCTTATGGGGAACCTGAAAGACTAGCCAAAACGGGGAGGGAGGGGGGGGGGAGACTGAGACTTTGTCTTTATTTTTATCAGTGCCGGTTAGCACCGTATAAAACGTGTCTCTATGTCCCAGCCCCTTTTACAGTACCTCCTTCTTCCCTCCATTTTACTGTACCTAGCTTTGGACACATGAAGTGCCCTTACACCGTGGGCTTGCAATCCATCCATAAAAAACTTTGTTATGTGTTACATGCATTCTAATCCACCAACAGAAGTGTAACTTTCAGATGCACGGTAGCTACTTCTCATACGAACCCGGATATCGCTAAATTGTTACTTTTATTAGATCTTTTCTTTTCTTATGCATAAGCAATGCGTTTCCTCTACCTGCTGCGCTAAGCTGTATGGCAGCCTTTGCATGCATTAGGCAATGCGACACACCTCTCTGTTTCTGCACACTATGGATACGTGTGTGTCTATGCAGGCTGTATTTTGACCCAGCCCTCTCCCTCTCTCACTCCAGCCCCCTTTCCCTTCCAAACAGCCTCCTGTCCCGTCTCCTTTTGTGCTGTATCCATAGTAACCAGAAGAGGAAAAATGGGGAGCGCGTGCGTCAGGAGAAACTGTCCAGCGCGCCCTCTGCCGGCGGTGTTAAGTACTAAAATAATTGCGGTGAGTTCAGTGCCCGGCGCCACATGCTGGCAGTAGGGAGTCTACGCCAAGACTGGGCTTAGTGATAATTTAACCATTGTCAATGTCACCTGAGCAAATTAAAGTAGATTACACTAATAGTATTACTAATAAGACCATGTGAACGGAATTATGTGTTATGTCGTTAAAAGAGTCGAAGGCACTGTGACTTAGAGGGTACCGATGTTGCGTCATACCTCCAATGCACTGGGTTTGAATTCTGTTGCGGGTCTCTGTGAAGCTCGTACGTTTTATCCAATATTGCACTTTTTCTTCTGTTTGCTGCTGTTTACTCCCTCAGTTCAAAAACACGCATGTAGACCTACCGTAGTGGGTGTTTTCCCTTCTACGATAAACTTGCACGTCTTGGGTTGTACCCCTGCCTGGGATCCGCTCCAAGGTAAGGGGAAGTCCTTATGAAGAGTCATTGACACAAACTGAACAAATTAATTTTATCCAGATAAAAAAGTCAGATTTAAACCAAGATTTTGATGCTTAACAGCTGCCAGATAAAAACAGGGATTATAACGTCGATCTTAAGTCTACAAAGCATTTTGCCGATAAACATCAGACATAATTTTAGAAATAGACCTAATGATGTAATTATTTTAAGATTTTAATTATTGTGCTGCAGAAATGAAGTTGTGCAGGATTAGGAAAGATAATGTTCCCTCTATAATGTTCTCATTCGGCAGAACTTTTTTTTTTTAACCTGTGAGCTCATCGACAGCTGAGCAACTCATAGTGTTAGCAAAATAACACCTACATTCAGCATAACGTGAGGCTGCACAGGTCTTTAACCCAGATAAATATAAGTTTTCATGCAATAATTCTTTTGGAAACTTGCATGCTGGTGTTCCAGGACACCTCGAAACTGCAGTCAGGTATATACATATAAGCTTTAGCTCTTATTATATTACTCATAATGCTGGGTATAATTATATCTTCTCAAATAACTTCCAAGTAGAACTTTCAAAGGTTGTCCAATAGTAAAGCAGTGACAAAAATAGCTATGATTGTTGTCGGGATAAACCCTGAATACAACCAAATTATTTCTGAAGGCTACACAATTTCTCAAGTATCAAGAGTTTTTGATGTGAGATCAAACAATCAAACCTTCAATTGTAGTTTGACATTGTATCGTCATGTTAGTCTTGTGGGAAAATATTTCCTATTATGACACTGAAATTTCAGAGTCACTGTTGCTAAATGGTATTTATACTATGAAACACTGAATCACTG
>JAODUD010000134.1:20409915-20445559 GCA_026784285.1 Stomatorhinus walkeri
TGGGATGTCTGCCCCCTGATCTCTTTGTGTGTATGTGAGAATGTTAGCTAGCCTGTGAGAGAGGGAGAGACGATAGGGAGTATGTAACGTGTTCGACTGTGAGATTTTCGAAATACAAAAAAACCTAGTAAACCGGACATTGGCGTCTCAGTCTAATTAACCTGAATATATACAAATATACATCTCAGAATATAAAATACCAAGCGAAGAAAGAGGAACTATCTCAACGTGGGACCGCGTTGTACATTCTTATTATTAATTCACGATACATTTCGAGCAGTGGAATTGTTTTGGTTGAGTGAGTATTGTTATGTTACTATAAAATTAACTAAAGAGACACGACCGATTGTGGACCAAAAGTATTTTTGTGTCATTCGCCGGTGACTACAGTCCCCTCTACGACAAGCGCCTAGTATAGGGAGCCGGTTAACTTGACTATACTCGTATTATTATAACTGCATGTCAAAGCTACTTATAATGCTTATTACTTTATATGTGTTCGCAGGTGGTGTTTGTAGTTAGACAATTGAAGTTTATAACTACCTATCAATAAACGTTTTAATTCAATTAAGCGTGTGATCTTTTCCTAGCTAAACGAGTAGTTGTGTTATTCCTTTAGGTAAGTCGTGTTAACTTAAAGGAAATATGAAATGCTTACGCTTTCTTCTTTTTTTCTCCTTTACAGTTGCCCCCTCCACCCCCATCCTTTATTTCTTTTCATTTTCCCTCCTCCCTCTCCGAGACGGTCATACCGAGTGTGTGGACGACAACCCGGATAAGAAAACTATTTATTTGTAACCAAAACTAGGTAGTTAATTTAAATAAAGCCGACATGTCCGGCAGCGAGGACGATAGGGACGATTTCGGAGCCCCAGAAGACCGGTCGCTCATTCAAGGTAATCTTTAACAGCTTTCTTAATGTTGTCCGTGCTAACTAGCTGGCTAACTGTACTTGTGGTTTGGGCTACTAGCTAGCTAGTTAGCTTAAACCGGGCATCTTTTTTGGACACTCAATAAAGCGCATTTCCAGTATGTCGGAAACCTACGAGTCACGAATAAGTGAGAGTTGTTTGAAGTCCCCCCTCTGTTTTCGGCTTATTTTTTAAAATAATCGTTGTGATTTGCGTGGTAACATTTGTAAGAAAAAATAAGAAGTTGGGCTTTCGGGCTGTTCGCTAAGCCGGTTTCGTGCTTCTTGTTTGTTGTTCACCGTTAAAGTTAAGCTGCATATTTGTTTTTTTTTCGGTTTTAAGCGGCCATGTGGTTTTAACCGAGAAGTAGCGATTTTAGGCGCCAGTTACCTGCGGTTTTGGGTCAGTTTAATGTGTTGTTGACCAGCCCCGGCCTAACCGGCCCGCCCTGCGTGACCGTAAGCCGGAGACGGTTTTGGTGCGGAAACCAGCCTGGTGTCAAAGTGTGGTAGGAGGCGGGCTAGCCGAGCCGGCTGTGGCCGCCTGAGTTGTACCTGGATATAACCGTGCCGGGTTGGAAGCGCGAAAAGCTCGTTCGGACCGAAAGCGGACCGGCGCCTTTACCGGCTGCGGCCTACCTGCCGTCTCACGTGTGAACGGGCAGAGCCGATCTCAAACCGCACAGTCTGGAGAAGCCGGAACCACAGCTCCTGCCATCGTATACATATTAGAGCTCAAATTCTTTCAATCGGAATGGTCAGATTTGAAAAAAATAATTGGCAGAATCAGACGCAGAGCTAAAAGAGTCGCATTTCTTTTTTTTAACTGCCATAGTTTGAAAGCAAGATGATCGGTTTGGCCCGGCCCGGAGCACCGACCGATTAGCCGGCTTGGTGGAGCACAATGGACTGGCTAACCGGCTGCGGTGCCATCCCGATATGAAAGCATACGGGATTGTATGGGATGGCAATGCATTTGACTCGATGATCATGAGTGTGGCGTTTAGAGGAGCTCAGATCACGGAAAGCACAATGCTCTTTCTGTCAAACGATTTCTTTTTTTTTCCTGCTCAAGTTGATTTCCGTTTCGGCTCCGTAGTGCACACGTAAAGCGCAGTAAATGGCTGTGTGCCGCGCCGCTCTCGCACACGTAGAGCGCATCAAATGCTGCGTACAACGCAAGCCGAGAAGACTTTCCAGCTCCCCCCCGTTGATGCTATACATGGCCGACCGCTGATGTGTATTTTTGCTTATTGTTTTTTATTGCTTTTGAAACTTCCGTTTTCGGGGCTTCATCTTTACACTCGCTTTTTGGGACGCATCGATGGTGGAGCGACCACAATATAACAAAAAGATCTCATCCCAGTCTCTGGTTTTGAAAAATTTCCCGTTGTACTGTGTTAAACTAATCATTATGCACCGAAATGCCTTTGCTGGAACGTTCTGCTATATGCAAACGCACATGTATGGGGTTTATTTAAAAGTAATTTGAAAAGGACTGTAATTATGGTCTATTAAATCGTAATTTAATTTTTTTTAATTTCTACTAAACGCCTACTTCAGTATGTCGAGGTATGCATGCAGTCGGCAGTTGGTGGCATTTACTTAAGTATATATAGCTTTTCTTATCCTTGGTGTAATCTGAATCACTGCATTTTATCAAAATAGATTTTGCCTGACGGGAAACTTCTGTGTCACGCTCCACGTGCCTGCATTGTGGGATATTCAATATCTGTAGCTCCGTGGTTACATTAGGGTTTAAAAGTACATTTAGACTGCAATGCAGCAGTACGAGTGCTAATAAGGCGTGAGTGTAGTAGTCTTTGCTGTCTGGGGAGGTGCATTGGTCATTAAGTTGGTATTGCTGTGTCTACTTGTGACCAATGGCAGATGAGGATGACTTGGACGAGGATATGTCAGATGGTGATGCGCCAAAGGTGAAGAAAAAGAAGAAGGCCAAGAGGAGCCGCGAGAGCAAGAGTGGCAAACGGCAGAGAGTTCGTCGTGAGGTGCTGGAACCCTGCTCTGCCGTGGTGTCTGTCCTGTGTGTGCCACCTTAAGCTGCTGTTTCTAGGTTGCATGTTTGTGGTACTGGTTCTGTGTGCCAGAGGTCACACTTGACTGTCTCTTTTCCCCAGTTCTTTCTGCTTAACCTCACATTCTTTTACTTTTTCCTCTGCTCATATCTTCTTTCTGTGTGTGTGTGTGTGTGTGTGTGTGAGAGAGAGAGATGCCTTAAAGACACAGATGGATATCTGCATTGAATCTATGACTCTAGCAAACAAGATGTATGGTTAAATACCCTTTCTCATAACTGTTTTATGCCCACAATTGACATTTGATTTTTTTTTTACCTTTCCTTGAATAACCAGTTAATCCCATGCACGTGGGTAGTCTACCTTAACTCAGCTAGTGTGTAGACTAGCACACGCTCTTCACACATGCCTGGAAGAGGATGCTGTCCACTTGCATCCCCTCGTATTCCTTTAGGGCACCAGCAGACTGTAGATGTCATTTTGCACCAATGACGGACAGCAGTACTCGGAGCTCCAGCTCACTTAACATAGACAGGTTCTCTGGCTCCTCACAGTGTGATGGAGGCTGCCTTCCCTCCATAGGCTTCACTGTTTTGATTAGTGTTCCACTGTAACTGTTATTTTCCCAGCATTCTCAGAGGAAAGTGGCACCATGGGTAGCTTCACACCTCCTGCATTGCGGGTTTGATTGCTGCCTCTTGGCTGTGTGTGTGTGTGTGTGTGTGTGTGTGTGTGGAGTCTTGTTTGCATGAGAGTCCTATGGCACCCCTGTTTCCTCCTTTGGAACAAAAGCTTGCAGTGCAGGGAAATGGGTGTCTCTGAATTGCCCTTGGTGCCTCACTGAGGCCTGGCATCCATTCCAGGGTTTCCCCTGCCCCAAACTCCAGATTAACTTAACTTTGTAATGGATGTGTTGATGGTTGAATGAATGGTTATTCAGGAATGGCTAGTCTTATTTTGCATTGTTGTGTGATTTGCTGGATTAGCAATTTAGTTTAATAGTGTCTAGTAGTTGGTGTATTTGTTTGACTGTGCTCAGCTTGTGTAGCACTTTAATGGCTCTTCTCTCATAGGACTTGGCTGGCAGTTCCCCAGAGGCAGTAGAAGGTCTGGATGCTGAAGATGGAGATGAGGAGGAAGGGGCCGGCGTCAGGTCGGACAGCGAGGGGAGCGATTACACTCCAGGCAGGAAGAAGAAGAAGCGAGGGAGTTCGGCGAAGGAGAGGAAGAGGGGGACGAGTGGCGAGAGAGAGAAGATCTCAGGAGGCTCCAGCAACAAAAGCAAACGGAAAGAGCCCGAGCCGGAGGATGAGGAAGATGAAGATGACGACAACCAGGTTAGACTGGGCCATTGTCAGTGTGTAATTACCAAAGCTAATTTAGTCTCTGAAGGGTGCTGGATGTGGAAAATCCCTTAAACCTAACATACTTGTCCATTCCAGGAGCCCAAGACCTCTGCCCAGCTGCTAGATGAGTGGGGAATGGAAGACATTGACCATGTCTTCACACAGGAGGACTATGGCACCCTCACAAACTACAAAGCATTCAGCCAGTTTGTCAGGTATATCTATTTTTGGGTAGCTGAGTGGCTTGGTGATTTAGGCCACACAGTATATTTACAGATCCTGGCTTTCAGTTGTCTGTAGTTGGGTCAGTGAGAGATGGTTGCATTGGATAAAGCTTAAGTTGTTGTCGGAGTTAGAGTAAGCGATGAAGGTGATGTTGCCTCAGCTGGGTTTGGATGGTTCTCTTGATCGTTCACTGCATAGGCCGCTCATCGCAGCCAAGAACCCCAAGATTGCTGTATCCAAGATGATGATGGTTTTGGGGGCTAAGTGGCGTGAGTTCAGCACCAACAACCCTCTGCGTGGCTCAGCCAGCGCCACAGCTGCCCTGGCAGCAGCCAATGTGGCTGCCGCTGTGGAGAGCATGGTGGCCAGCGGCACAGAAGTTGGGCCGGCCTCAGGGACAGTGGGCCTGCCCAGCACCACCCCGGTCGCCCCTGCTCCCTCCGCTGTAGTCCAGCCTCAGGTTCCGCCTGTGGCTCCGTTGCGCAAGGCCAAGACCAAGGAGGGCAAAGGTAGGGGCTTGAAAGCAGGCCGGCAGTCACTTTGCCATTGTGGAGGGTTTTGGGTGAACAGATTTGCAACTGGGCCTTTGTGTTCTCAGGTCCAAACGCGCGCAAAAAACCGAAAGCTCCCCCCAAGCCTCCAGAGAAAAAGGTAAAAACCAAGAAGGTGGCCCCGCTGAAGATCAAATTGGGAGGCTTCAACAGCAACAAGAGGAAGCGCTCTTCGGTCAGCACCCCCAGCCGGCAGTCTCTCGGCTCTTGCAATGGCTTCTCAGGCTGCATGCTATTAACCCCCCCCCCCATTCCCACAGAGTGAGGAGGACGAGGTGGATGTGGACAGTGACTTCGACGATGGCAGCTTGAACAGTTTCTCTGTGTCAGACGGGTCCAACAGTCGCAGTAGCCGCTCAAAGAAGAAAAGCAAGACATCTAAGAAGAAGAAGAAAGGTCTGTCCTCTTGATAGGAGTCGTCACTGAAATGCCTCTAAATCGTGATGCCCCTCCTTTAATCCCTGTGCCCTCTCTTGGCAGAGGAGGATGGGGATGGCTATGAGACAGACCACCAGGACTACTGTGAGGTCTGCCAGCAGGGGGGCGAAATCATCCTGTGCGACACGTGCCCCCGTGCATATCACATGGTCTGCCTGGACCCCGATATGGAGAAGGCCCCTGAGGGCAAGTGGAGCTGTCCCCATTGTGTGAGTCGCCCGGCTCTGCCATGCGGCCGGTGTTTTACCCCCGCAGGCCGCCTGAGCAGGGTTGGGTTAGATCTAGGGTCAACCCATCTGCTGTCTGGAACCCCGGTGCCCATTTTGATCTCTCTGTGCTTCTCCACCAGGAGAAGGAGGGTGTGCAGTGGGAGGCCAGGGAGGATGGCTCAGAGGGGGAGGAGGATAATGAGGGGGAGGGCCGCAGGGACGGCGGCGACACTGAAGAGGACGACCACCACATGGAGTTCTGCCGCGTCTGCAAAGACGGCGGGGAACTGCTGTGCTGCGACTCCTGCCCCTCGTCCTACCACATCCACTGCCTGAACCCGCCCCTGCCTGAGATCCCCAATGGCGAGTGGATCTGCCCCCGCTGCACCGTGAGTTGGCGGGGGGCTGAGGGGGACGGCCCACATTCATCAGCAATGGATGAACCTGAGTATATAACGGATTTATATGGCAGTGGTCTCCATCTTGGATGTCAGGATTACATTGCTGCATTTCCTCCTTTTGATAGTGTCCACCCATGAAGGGAAAAGTCCAAAAGATCCTGACTTGGCGCTGGAGAGAGCCTCCGCCCCCAACCCCGGTGCCCCGACCTCCCAACCTTCCCGACGACGCCCCCGATCCTGCCCCTCTGGCTGGCCGCCCGGAGAGGGAATTCTTTGTCAAATGGAGCAATATGTCCTACTGGCACTGCTCTTGGGTTTCTGAGTTACAGGTAAACACTTGCAGTTACCCTCGGATATGGATGCCTGCTGCACATTGTTCGCTTACAAGCATGCTTGATATCCAAATATCATGAATTCTTGTGCCAGTACGTAGTCCATCAAATCTGTGTGTGCAGTCACCTGGCCTTTTTACTGCACATGTTGCTGTCCATTTGGAGATGCGCATATTAACCCGGGTTTCCTTGCTTTGTGTAGTTGGAGCTGCACTGTCAGGTGATGTTCCGGAACTATCAGCGCAAGAATGATATGGATGAGCCCCCACCTGTGGACTTTGGGGGCGAGGGGGATGAGGATAAAAGCACTAAAAGGAAGAACAAGGACCCGTATTTTGCTCAGATGGAGGAGAGGTTCTATCGCTTTGGCATCAAGATGGAATGGATGATGATTCACCGCATCCTGAATCACAGGTAATCAGCCGTGTTTCTGGAAGCCAGGGTCACCCTGCTGGGACTGACATGCATTATCCACCAGCGCTCCAAAGCTGCTTCGCACTCCCAGCCGTGAGCAGCGTGTCCTTGCCAAAAGATTTTTCATGAGGCATGAAATTGGGGGGGGGGATTGCAATTCTTGGAATGTTTCTCATTCTCCATCAGAACTTTGTGTAAATTTACATGAGTGCGTCCCTGACTGAGCGAATCTCTTCGGCAGTGTCGATAAGAAGAATAATATTCATTACTTGATAAAGTGGCGGGATTTGCCGTATGATCAGGCATCCTGGGAGAGTGAGGACATGGATATCCAGGAGTATGATGCCTACAAGCTGATGTACTGGAATCACAGGTACACAGGCTGCTGTACAGCTCAGTGATTGTTGTTGTGATGCATTTTTAATCCCACTGGTCTCTAGACTTTGACCCTTTACATTCAGTGAGCTTAGCTGACATTGTGTTGTCAGTAGATTAATGCTATCTGTGTGTAGGTGTTCTAGATTTTGGTAAATGGGTCAGTAATTAATTTAATTAAACTCCTCACCTTGCCTGCCTCATCCTATTGCTTGTAAGGGAGCTCATGATGGGAGATGACGGTAGACCCAGCAAGAAGCTGAAGATGAAGCTAAGCAGAGTGAAGAAGTTGGACCGGCCTCCTGCGAATCCCGTTGTGGACGTAAGTGTACAGCGCCCATGTCAGTGTTTGTCTGCAGCTACGATAACCTTGTCCTATACACCAGAGTCGGTATTATTTTGCCATACTGAGAATTTAAAACGGTATGATTCTATCATTTTGCAAATTTCAATATTTGAAAATGTGCTGTCTATCTTCAATAACACTCATCAAAAACACTAAAGCTACATAGTGGGTGTGCCGGATCTGTGCTTTGGGGAGGGAGACTGTTACACTCTTGTCACATGGCTCTTGTGAGCATAAGCTACATAAATGGAGGATTACCCTCAGTCCGCCTCTAGCTGATAAGCATGGCAGCATGAAGTGAGAGAGTGTTATTTTGCTTATAAACTGACCAAAGAAGGTGAGCCCCCCCAGCGCAAACAGCCTCCATATGTAAACACAGCTACAAGTAGGGAACTCCTCTAAACTGGCAAAGTATGTCTGTCACACACCTTGATTTATATATGAAGTTTAAAGGCCATGAGGTGTGCATGATGGTGTAGTTTAGCGGTTATATTTAGTTTCACATTTGTTTTAAATTCATCTTTAGTCTACATGGACGCTCGCTCGTGCCCCCTTTCTCTGGTGATTGGAAAAAGTGGGCTAAGATGTATGAAAAACGGACATAAACGTAAACCTAACATTAGTTTACCAGTGAGATATTGTAACTGCTGATGCTACATTAACTACCAGAATCTCTGCATTCAGTGGAGTTTAATTGATCCATGCGTTTCACTGAATGTTACTATAATAAACTATAATATAGGATACTGCGGTTGGTTTAATTCATAATATTTTTAAATAGGAATATTTTACAGTTTCAATTTGGTATTGATACCAGGGTATCAGTGTTAGTATTGGTATTGAAGTTGCAATTTTGGTATCGATCCAACTCTAGCCCACCATCAAGTTCGAGCGGCAGCCAGAATACCTGGATAGCACCGGTGGCACGCTGCACCCCTACCAGCTGGAGGGGCTCAACTGGCTGCGGTTCTCCTGGGCCCAAGGCACCGATACCATTCTGGCTGATGAGATGGGACTGGGCAAGACAGTCCAGACTGCGGTTTTCCTTTATTCACTGTACAAGGAGGTATGTATGCCTATGGGAGTGTCAGGCGGTAGCTGCGGGACATGGGGTTGTTAAAATTGTCTCATCGGTTATCCTTCTAACTTGAGCACTCAAGTCTGTGTGTTTGGTGTCCAGCCTTCCTGTCCCCGTCTGTTAGCATTAGCGGGATGACGGACAGGCAGGGACGCACAGTGACTCTGTCCGATAAAGGGGAAAATTCCAAAGTCGGGATATTGTCCTAAAGGCAGGACAGAACACTTTACTTTTCCCTTTGGTTCTAGACTAGTACCCCCATTTCCCATTCATGACCGTTCTGGTACCAGTTTGTTCCTCTTGTGCTGCCTTTGATTGCATGCTAGATTCTTCTCGTTCTCCCCCAGGGTCATTCCAAAGGCCCATTTCTGGTGAGTGCACCTCTGTCCACAATAATTAACTGGGAGCGAGAGTTTGAGATGTGGGCCCCGGACATGTACGTGGTAACCTACGTGGGCGACAAGGATAGCCGAGCCGTTATCCGCGAGAATGAATTCACCTTTGAGGACAATGCCATCCGGGGTGGGAAGAAGGCCTCCCGAATGAAGGTAGGCATGTGTGGACTGGTAAATGTCAGCCCCATGATTCGGTCTGTTTGATTTTCTCATTTTGGATTCAGTTACATTATGGTGGTGTTTTTGTCAGTGCTGATGCAGCTTAGTGAATATCTGTCCATTGCTCTCACCCTGCAGAAAGAGGCATCTGTGAAGTTTCATGTGCTGCTGACCTCCTATGAGCTGATCACCATCGACATGGCCATCCTTGGCTCTATCCAGTGGGCCTGTCTGGTTGTTGATGAGGCCCACAGGCTCAAGAACAACCAGTCGAAGGTAACCACCTGTGATCAATGCCTTCAGCATGACTGGTGCCCATTGACCCAATGAGCTAAATGATTTGACTAACAACCCTCTTCCTTGGGCGCAGTTCTTCAGGGTGCTCAATAACTACCATCTTCAACACAAGCTGCTGCTGACTGGAACTCCGTTGCAGAACAACCTGGAGGAGCTCTTCCATCTCCTTAACTTCCTCACCCCAGAGAGATTCAAGTCAGTATAACTCAGTCTGGTCTATTTTTCCTGGCTGTACTCCCATCTTTCTCTTTTTGAAGATATTGGTCAAACTGCTTGATTTGCTAAATGGTGTTTAGCTGCATTCTGAAAGCATCTGGTAGTGATGAATCACAAATGACTCGAGTGGCTGCCTGGACAGTTCTAAAAGAAGAGGTGGATGCTCTCTCCTGGTGATGTATGTTTCTAATGTCATGTCATCAAAAATGCATATGTCTGCTTGACCTCGCCCAGTAACCTGGAGGGCTTCCTGGAGGAGTTTGCTGATATCGCCAAAGAGGACCAGATCAAGAAGCTGCACGACATGCTGGGGCCTCACATGTTGCGAAGGCTGAAGGCTGACGTGTTCAAGAACATGCCGTCCAAGACGGAGCTGATTGTGCGCGTGGAGCTCAGCCCCATGCAGAAGTATGTGCAGCAATAGCTGGTTCCTTTGGGGTGGCACTTACCTTGGTTTCTGTTAATCTGTTGCATGGTTCCCCCCCTCCCCCCAGGAAGTACTACAAATTCATCTTGACACGCAACTTTGAGGCTCTGAACACTCGTGGAGGAGGGAACCAGGTGTCTTTGCTTAATGTGGTGATGGACCTGAAGAAATGCTGCAACCACCCCTACCTCTTCCCAGCGGCCGCCATGGTATGGGAGTCTCCAGAGGGGGTCGTGGCAGGGAAACTTGAAGATCATAGTTCAACTTGAGCCTCATGGATTATTTTGCATAGAGAATTTGTATGAGCTTTTTTTGAGTAATACTTAACTGTATGGATGTTCTGTGATTTGGCTGACAGGAAGCCCCGAAAATGCCCAATGGGATGTATGATGGCAGTGCCCTGACCAAGGCGGCCGGGAAACTCATGCTGCTGCACAAGATGCTGAAAAAGTTGAAGGAGGGGGGACACAGAGTGCTAATCTTCTCTCAGGTGGGGGCTCCTATGTGGTGTCACTTGCCTAATGCTCTTCCTCTGAGAAAATTCCCTTGGAGTACTCACACCCTCTTTCATTTTCCCAGATGACCAAGATGTTGGACTTGCTGGAAGACTTTCTAGAGAACGAGGGGTATAAGTACGAAAGGATTGATGGAGGTGTCACTGGAGGAATGAGGCAGGAGGCCATTGATAGGTTTAACGGTGAGACCTAGTTTGGTTGGATGGGTGGGTTTGGGCTCTTGATGGCTGCACGTAGGTTGACCATCTTGTCTGGTGGTAAATGTCATCTCTCTCCCTCCATCTTGCTCTAGCTCCTGGAGCTCCCCAGTTTGCTTTCCTGCTCTCCACCAGGGCAGGAGGCCTGGGTATCAACCTGGCCACTGCTGACACCGTCATCATCTATGACTCGGACTGGAACCCTCACAATGACATTCAGGTATGACACCTCACCGTGTTCTGTGTTGTCTAGACCTCATTCAATCGTCTGCATCCTCATATGCTGTTCTCTTCTAGGCATTCAGCAGAGCACATCGTATAGGTCAAAACAAGAAAGTGATGATCTATCGCTTTGTCACCAAGGCCTCTGTGGAGGAAAGGATCACTCAGGTCAGCATTGTCAACTGCTTCTGTTTTAGAGTGGAGTTCTCCTAGATGACTTCATTAAGATCTGGGAAGCTAATAGGATTGAATGAGGTCATATTTAACATGCAGTAACCATCTCCCCACCCTCACTACAGGTAGCAAAGAAGAAGATGATGCTGACCCATTTGGTGGTGAGGCCAGGTTTGGGTTCCAAGACGGGCTCCATGTCTAAGCAGGAGCTGGATGACATTCTTAAGTTTGGCACAGAGGAACTTTTCAAAGATGAGATTGGTGAAGGTGAGGATCACCTGTGCTGTCTGTCTGGCCCTTCTTGCTTTGCTGTTTGCCAGTGATGGATAAACGTCTATAAAGATTGCCTTTGGGGCAGAGAGGGATTCCTTCTATAGGAAGTACACACAGTAAGCGCTTCAATTTATTTTAAAAGATAATCGATCGTCTCCCCACCATTTCCCTTAGGGGACAATAAGGAGGAGGACAGCAGTGTAATTCACTATGATGACAAGGCCATCGAACGGCTGCTTGACCGCAACCAGGATGCCACGGACGACACAGAGATCCAGAGCATGAACGAGTACCTCAGCTCCTTCAAGGTCGCCCAATATGTGGTGAAAGATGAGGATGAGGAAGTGAGTGCCTGACTACTCTGAGCACCTTCAGGGCTTTAGCACCAACATAGGAAACTTCTGACTTGAGTAGCGCACTGTCACTAATGTTGACTTCTGTTAACTCATGGATGAGCTAATCGAAGCCTCAGCCACTCAAAAAGGTTACATGGCAGGGAAAGTGCGGAGTCACTGTGGGTTGGTCTTCTGGAGATCATCTCTTCAGCCACCTTGTGCTAACACTACCTGGCTTGGATGCCTGTAAATGGTCCTGGGCTGTGTGGGGTATTCATCAGTCTCAATATGCTATTATTTTTCCCCATCCATCTTTTTGTCTCTGCTCCATACTCCTTTCCTTCTGGTGTTCCTCCAAGGAGGAGGAAGTTCAGCGTGAGATCATCAAGCAGGAGGAGAGTGTGGACCCTGACTACTGGGAGAAACTTCTGCGTCACCACTATGAGCAGCAGCAGGAGGACCTGGCACGCAACCTGGGCAAGGGCAAGCGCATCCGCAAGCAGGTCAACTACAACGACGGCTCGCAGGAGGACCGAGGTAGTAGGCGGGGTACAGAAAAACGCAGCGCGTTATTACTACCTTTTTTCTGTGTGTGTGTGTGCGCGTGTCCCTTCTGTGAGTGCAAGAAATGGTGCTGGGAGGCACCATAGAACAGGGTAACGACACAATGGACCAAATTCCTCAAGACCTGAATTTGAAGAAGCTGATCTGTTTCTGTAGTCTGCGTTAACAAAGATGCACCTTCAGGTACAACTCGATTCATTAACCAGCCTGGAGGTTGTTCTCCATCGTGGACTTTGCATCCATGTCCTGAGGTCCTGTCTTGCACTGTCTGTCTGCTGCAGGCTGATTAGTGGGAATGGGGTGCTGTGTGTGTGTGTGTGTGTGTGTGTGTGTGTGTATTTTTGGTGTCAACTGCTTCTTGGTTAATTGGTGCCTTTTTTGGTGCTGTCTCACTTATTGTTTCACTTCTATCCAAGACGATTAACCCTTGCTGCTTAGGTTAACACTCTGTTCGCCGTTCTCTTCTGGCCCCCTAGACTGGCAGGACGACCAATCGGACAACCAGTCTGATTACTCCGTGGCATCGGAAGAGGGTGATGAGGACTTTGACGAGCGGTCGGAGGGTTAGTCGAGCGAACCTGGCTTCCAGATGCATGTGATGCTGAATGGTGCTGCTTGTACTCTGACAGCCTTGCGGTCTGGCTCTTTTTAGGGAACTCGCGCAGACCCAGCAGGAAGGGCCTGAGGAATGACAAGGACAAACCACTGCCCCCCCTGCTGGCCAGAGTTGGTGGCAACATTGAGGTCAGTTGCTTGTGTCTTGTATCCATACTTGCCATTTTAAATGTGCAGACTGACTGTGTAGGTAAAAGCCTATATTTGTAAGTTGAGTAAAATGTTCTTTTCCCCCTTCTCTTAAGGTACTGGGCTTCAACGCCCGTCAGAGGAAAGCTTTCTTGAATGCAGTGATGCGTTATGGGATGCCCCCTCAAGATGCCTTCACCACACAGTGGCTGGTTCGGGACCTGCGAGGGAAATCCGAGAAGGAGTTCAAGTGAGTTGCTCCTTCTTTGCTGTGCCTCCCAAAGACGGCTATGTTGTCTTTCATTCATGCCGTTCTCCCTCTCCCCCTCCCTCCCTGACAGGGCCTATGTATCTCTCTTTATGCGTCACCTGTGTGAACCTGGTGCAGACGGGGCGGAGACCTTCGCTGATGGTGTCCCACGCGAGGGCCTGTCACGCCAGCATGTCCTAACACGCATCGGCGTCATGTCTCTCATCCGGAAGAAGGTAGCATGTTCCACCACTTTTCCCTGATGCCGTGCGCAAGTTTGCCTTCAGGCTTGTGGTTCTGACGTAGCCCTGGCCTGTTGGATCAGGTCCAGGAGTTCGAGCACGTCAACGGCCAGTGGTCCATGCCCTGGATGATGGAGCTGGAAGAGAACAAGAAGGTCGCCCGGCCTGACTCTCCTGGGAACCCTAAAACACCGTCCACAGGGACGCCGGCAGACACCCAGCCAAACACACCCGCCCCGGGTAATCACACCCTTCCTTGTTCATTCAGTGGTCACGTGACCTGCCGCCATTGGCTGCTTCTCCCCGCTGTTGTGAAGTGCTTTCTGTGCTGCGGGTTACACTGTCCTGTCAGTCTGCTTCCGTACAGTTGTAACACCATTTGTGCCCCCCCTCCCCAGCCCCTAAAACGCCCCCTACTGGCACACCTGCAGACACGCAGCCCAACACACCTGCCACAGGTAATGGACACAGGCCTAGTCACATGCACGCACATCTCTGCAGCATCCCCTGACGTGGTGTAGCGTGGGTAGATATGTCATTGCTTGTATTTCTGCCTGTGTAGAAAGACATTGCTCATTGGCTGGTTGTAAAAAAAATAAATAAATAAAATGCAAATCACTTGCCATTAAAGATGGTCGGGGGTGTTTGTTTTGCAGAAGACCCATTGAAGTCTGAAGACTCTGTAAAGGAGGAAAAGACTGATGGGGGAGAAGACAAGGAAGGGAAGGAGGCTGGCAAGACGCAGGAGCCGGAGGTGACATGTCCTACCGAGACTCTCCTCCCGCCTTGGCGATCAGCAGGCACCTTCTGAAGGCCTCACTTTCCACATTCAGATCATCGAGATCCCAGACGAGAAGGAGAAGCCCCCTTCCCCACAAAAGAAAGAGGAGAATGAGGTGGTGGAGAAGGATGGAGTGAGTGGTGAGGCAGACAGGGAGAAACAGGAAACCGAGAAGGAGAAGCTGATGGAAGCAACAGAAGAGAAGGGCTCTCCCAAAGAGGTCAAGGGTGATGGGTCAGAGGTCAAGGCCAAACAGGATGAGTCTGAGGCAAAAGGTAAGATGGTCATATAACATGAGGCTGACACTTAAAGCTTTCACTGCTAGGTTTCTGAGACTATCCTTCCTGCCTCCCAACATGTTGGCATCCAGCAGAAGAAAAGAAGGAAGAGAAGCTGGAGAAGATGGACACGAGTCCTCCTGCTGATGAGAAGAAAGGTAGCTGCCCCCCCCCACCCCCATGTCTAACATGCTGCTTTGTGCTGGGAGGCACCTGTTACTGACCCCTCTCCACAAAAAAAATACAGATCAAAAGGATGACAAGGACAAACCTGAGGAGCCGGCCAAGCTGCAGAATGGGGATAGTGCCAAAGATGGGGCCGTGGCAGGCGCTGAGGAGAAGAAGAAGGCCGCCAAGCAGCGCTTCATGTTCAATATCGCAGATGGCGGCTTCACAGGTGCTAGTCCGAAAGCCCCCCACGCTACTTTTTCTTTGCACCATTGCTTGGGTTCTTCTGGGGTCTGTCTGGAAGCTCACCCCCACCCCCTGGTGTTGATGTCTAGGTTTTCATGAAACCTCTTCCTCCCTCACTCTCCAGAGCTGCACTCCCTGTGGCAGAATGAGGAGAGGGCTGCCACTGTCACCAAGAAGACTTATGAGATTTGGCACCGTCGACATGACTACTGGCTACTGGCTGGCATCATCCAGTATCCTTCCATCCATGGCCCAGTAACTCCCATGGTGTGTAGCTCTGTGTTGTTCATGTGGGGTCTTTCACTCAGGACTGTGTCTCTGTCACAATGGCAAAGGCCTGTTTCACTAGGGCTGAGCGTACAGATTACGACGCTTGGTCAGTGTGTTGGCTCCTTGACCTGACGCCCTGCAGACATGGCTATGCCCGCTGGCAGGACATCCAGAACGACGTGAAGTACGCCATCCTCAATGAGCCTTTCAAAGGTGAGATGAACCGGGGAAACTTCCTTGAGATCAAGAACAAGTTCCTCGCCAGGAGGTTCAAGGTACGTCCCGCAGCCCTTGTGCCTCCCCTACCCGCATGCCTCAGAGCCGTGACTGGAGTAAGCAGACGCTCAACCTCATCCCCCTATGCCTGACAGCTCCTGGAGCAGGCGCTGGTGATTGAGGAGCAGCTGAGGAGAGCAGCTTACCTCAACATGTCTGAAGACCCATCCCACCCCTCCATGGCCCTAAACACGCGCTTCAGCGAGGTTGAGTGTTTGGCTGAGTCCCACCAGCACCTCAGCAAGGAATCTATGTCCGGAAACAAGCCTGCGAACGCCGTACTCCACAAAGGTAACATTCGGTTTGCATCCCTTTTCAGACAGGCTGAGGTCTTGCCCCTTGTTCCATTTTAAAGTGCTTTGCTAGGCTCTGCTTAATGCTGTTCTGCATTTTGTATTTAAGACTTAGGTTCTCTTGGATATATTTTCTGTCCAACGAAGGATGAGTTTATAGCATATACAGTTACAGATGCAGTGTCTCTCTGTTCTGATTGGTTGCTTAGCCAAACAGGGTGACTGTATGCTCATTGCAAATGATCCGCTAAACTAACATCAACGTCACTGCAGTGCTGAAACAGTTAGAGGAGCTGCTCAGTGACATGAAGGCGGATGTTACCCGACTCCCGGCGACCATTGCTCGGATACCACCCGTTGCTGTCAGGCTGCAGATGTCGGAGAGGAATATCCTCAGCCGATTGGCGAGCAGGGGCTCCGACACGCAGACGCAGCAGGTATGCTCCAGTCCGGTGCCCCCACATGCCGGTTATCATCTTTAGCTACACGCCGCCTCTCAAGTCTCACAGGTCATAATCACTAATGCCGAGCCTGGGTGGATAAGTGGTGTCTTATCTGTTTTTATTGTTCTCTTTCAAGGTGACGCAACAGTAGCCTGCCTCAGGATTGCCCTCCCTCTTACTCCTCCACCTCTACATTCCTGATTGGCTCCTGGATGATGACATCACACCTATGCTTCTTGAAGCCATGCCCCCTTTACCCAAATAAGGACATGCAGCAACTCTAAAGGCTGATTCCTGGAGGCAGTGGATATGATAGCAATTGTATTTTTTTCTTTTGATGTTTGTTTCTTTACTTTTAATATAATTATTGTTATAATGTTATTTCTTTTAGGGACCTAAAATAAAAAGGTAACAATATGAGTGTTGTCTGGTTTTTGATGGTAGAGGGTGAGGTTGAAAACTCAAGAATGACCCAGATCTTCAGGTAATTTTCTCATTTTGGTGAATATTGGTGGTCATGCACTTGGTTGAATTCTTTCATGCTTCTGTAAATCCTGTCATATTGCAACTTATCATTCAACTGCCTATGGAGGAATAATTGCCTAATTTCTGCAAAAATATGGCTGCTCTGCCTTTGAGTGCTGTATTTTGTTTTATGCCTTGATGCATTTTTGCTGTGCATGTAAGACTACTTTAAAGAACCAGGGGTCCTTTAGCAAAAGTGTATGTGTGCACAAAGATGATGGGATGTCATTTGCATGTTGTCATAGGAGTCTGCTAACGGCAAGTGGGAACGGGCTGGAACAGGCTCATTTTAGAGAGCAGGCGGACGAAGCAATTTCAGGAAATTATAGGGTGGGAGTTTGGTGGGGGGGGGGTGTGCAATTTAGCAAGCAGATAGCTTATCGGAGGACGCATAAAGGATGACAGCAAAGGCAGGGCCCTGCTTAAACTGTCTGGGGAGCCTGTGGGACAGTTGGGTGCTGGCAGCAAAAACAGGCTGCCTGAGACGCCCTGCGTAACGGTATTCACGGAGAGGAGAGGGTCCCAGTCAATCCCAGGAAAGAAGTGAAGAGGAAGGAGACTCTTGCCGTGTCGCCTGGGTGAGAGGCTCCTCTTTGCCGGTTCTGTTCTTGTATTTCCGGGGGGGGGGTGAAGATATTTGGGTGTGTCCCTCCCCCATTTACATATATCACCCTGCTTAGGAACAGGGGGGGTCCAGAATTCAGTGCGGAAATGCCATTTTAAGCCAAAAATTGGCTTAAAGTAACCCCACAAAGGGAACTTTCCTTGGTGTATGTATGGATTCGAGCTGTGATAACTTCTGTTGTCCGTATACTTCCAATACGTACATTTGTTTAACTGGCACCCAGTCAGTCAAGAGCACTACTGAACAGACACAGCCTTCTTCCATGGCTGTCAATTCACTGTGTACAAAGTCCCTTTTCCCAGGGTGCTGAAAGCTTGTTTGCTATTCAAATGCCATTTTGGAATGTGAATTTGAATGAATAACCATAGCATGGCTTGATGGATACAGTATTTGAATTCCCATTTGTATGTTCTGAGCATATTAAATAAATGTATTATCTCTAATAATCCTACCTAGCAGAAAGAGGAACCTGCTAGATATGGGCTGACTTTTGACTTGAAGAGGAATGGACTGCATATCCCATTCTTCAACTGTACTGCCATTTTGTCTAAGGATTATGGGAGATGTAGTCATACACTGAGGTACAAGCTTTATGGTCTTCTGCAAGTTTTGTCAAAGGTGCCATAGAGGTCTTCAACAATGGCTGAAAATCCGATGGCTGTTTGTAATAAAGAGGAAGTCATGGAGGACGGCAAGCTCACAAACATATGTAACAAAATAGCCAGGGGGAAGGGCAGCCCTGGTAAATAAGGAAGTTATCTATTTAGATGAACTTTGCTTTGGATCAAAGCAGCAAGCTTTTATTACCTGGGAATAGCCACTGAACCTTGCTGGTGGATGGGACCAGCAAGAAGCACAGACAGGTGGTGGGCTGTGTGTGTGTGGAAGCCAGCAGAGTGTCATGGATGGTTGATTTTCCTTGCTAGATCTTAGCTGCTGGATTTATTTACTTCTGCATTGTAGCCATGGCTGTGCTATTATTTTTTTCAGTTTCACTTTTGACCTTTACAGGTAGCTCGCTCGCTACAGTGGTAGTACAGCATAGTGGTGTTCATGGATTATGGCAGCAACAGGAACATCAAATGAAACCTCAACAGAAGACAGATTATAGGGATAAGGACTAGATAGCAAATGAAGAAAAATAAATGCAAAACACATTCAAAATACAAGACTGATTGACTAGAAAGTAACTTCTCTGTGCTATGAGGCGCTGTGCCGTCAGCCATTTTGTCTGTTACTGTATGTGTTGTTTTCACTCTTTAGTGAGAAAAGCCACAAAAAGGAAGGAAGGAGTGTGCCTAAGAGAGACGGAGAGAGGGAGGGAGGTACGAGAGGAGTAGGGCTCCGAACGGTGGACAGAGAGCGGCTTCAAGACGTTTCAGGACGTGGAGACGGTAAAGCTTTAGATTTTACATTCCTGTTTTTAGGACAGAGATAGAGGGTATGGGCGAGGTCAGCGGGTGGTAGGGGGGCGGAAGGATGGAGGTGAGTGACAGAATATGAGGCTTGGAGCAGAGGAACAGAGCAAAAGGTGCAAGTGGCAAGAGCTCAATATATAACACAAGAAGAAAGAGGAAAATGCCCGTGCCTTTAGGCATAGCCAGCGGGGTTCATTAAATCATGAATACATTGCTTTTGCCAGATAGGTACAGCTAAAGCTCACAGAGCCACGATGAACCGTATGCAGTAGAGTAAAGAGATGTACTGTGTTGTCCTGTGTAAAGCTGAAATTTTTGTTTTTGCTCTTCACATTAGCGTCTTCGTGTGCTCAAGTCTCAAAGAAATCCCATTTTTGTTTTGTTTAAGATCAAGTGAAAGGAGAAAATGGTTCGGTAAGTTTGAAATTGTCGTGTCCTCCTCCAGGGGTGCACACTCTTTAAACTCTGAATTTTTCTTTCTCTGTTGGGTAACCCTGCTCTCCTTTTCACTTCCTTTGTGTTACCCCTTATTATTTATTTTTCTCTTTGCCATCTTGCTTGCTTTACTTCGCGTTGCCCATCATGGCAGGTGTTTGCAGTTGTGTGTGTGCTTGCGTTTGTGCACATTTTGCATCCAAGGACATCTTACATGTGTGTGCATGAAAGTAGGGAGAGAGCTGCAGGATGAACCTAACAGACATGCAGAGCTTGCAATGGGACTGAAACTTGCTTGTTTACCAACTAGCAAGACGCTATATCTATCCAATTACTCATTGAACACATTTGACTTGTATCATGGAGGTTAATATCATGCCCTATGTGATAACCTGATACAAGCTGTCTGTTAGTCTTATCAGATCACAACTCAAGACTACTATGAAACTGCACTTTTCTAGAATGTAGATTAATAAACCAAAAATTTCGATTGGATTTTTAAACATGGTTTTCTCAAGTGGATATAAATGTGAAATATTTGGATGTGAAAAGAGCAGCGCTTGGCAACCTATATTATCTTTGTGTTATTCAAATTACCTTCAGTCATTCAGAATAGGAAACAGACACTGGCAATTCCAAACCTTTTGGGATGGAGGCTGCTACACTGTTTTAAGTCGGGTTAGCTTTTAATTAATGTGCCAGAATTAGCTACTACCTAAATGAACACGCACAATTTAAGTTAAATCAAACAGTTGTTTGACAAAACAATATTGTGATATGAAAATTTTCTGTCCTTAGATTAATACCCGTGGATGAATCTTGAAACAAACTACCACAAGTACATCTTAATAACAGTTTATTCTTACTGAAATCTAAATTGAATTGTGAATTAAGCACAAAGCACATTTTATTATTCATAAAAGAAGATGCAATGGGTGCCTTTTTTTCAAATGACTTTTACACTTCTCATAAAGTTCTTACATGCGCTCCTCCACTGTAAGTGTGTGGCTATAACAACAAATAAAATTTAAAAAGAGCTTCTAGCAGTGGCATTGGTTTTCCAGTTTTGATTTTATTGATAATTGATTAAAGGTCTCTGCAAATGAAAAAGCAGTATTTGGCTGTATTCCCTCATGGAATACTTGCACCTGGGCTAATCCTTCATTACTTTTAGTCAGCCACTACAAATGGCGTACCTTTATTGAGTTTATAAGCTTATTCGCACATGCTGTTTGCACCCTACACCTTGTTGTATCGCCTATATTTCAATGTCTACATGTTAATTTCGTAATAATTTCGTATAATTTTATCTTGGTTTTGTTTTTATTATATATTTTTGTGCATTTTTATATTGATTTCGTTTAGTTACTTTATACCACCACAGGCACCAGAACAAATCCTTTGTACTTTTAATTCTTGATGAATAAAAGGCTAGATTGTGATCTAGCCTGCCGTGCTCCCTGCATAAGACCAGCTGCACGCTGCAGGGATCTGGCCAATATAATGTTCAGCAGCATGTTCCATGGCTGTGAAGTGTGAATGGGCACAGTGTGGCCTGGCAGGGCACAGTGACCGTACAGCCCAGCCTGAGCTCCACTCCCCTGTGCATCATAGGTGGTTCCACAGAAACATCTCCGGCCTGGAAGCCGAGGCTTTACTGAAGGCCAGGGGAGTCCACGGCAGCTTCCTGGCCCGGCCCAGCAAGAAGAACCAGGGAGACTTCTCCCTTTCGGTCAGGTCAGGACCGACGTCCCCTGCCCCGTCCCCTTGTACCTTGTTTTGCCTTGAGGAACAAGAAGCATGTCTTTCATGATCAAGTGGCCTTTAGTGCCCAGGTATTAAAAATACACCATGTTAGGGGTTAAGGAGGGGAACCAGGAGCGGTTTCACATGTGGTCACACAGATATCCTCCTTTACACAGGGTGGACGACATGGTGACCCACATCCGTATCCAGAACACAGGTGACTACTACGACTTGTACGGGGGAGAGAAGTTCGCCACGCTGTCTGAGCTCGTGGATTACTACACCACAGAGCACGGCGTGCTGCAGGACAAGGACGGCACCCTCATCGAACTCAAGTACCCGCTGAACAGCTCTGACCCCACCACAGAGAGGTGACTCATCACACGTCACACATATCCTGCGCACATCTGTCCTGATGCTCCAGCCACACTGCTCGGCCATTAAAAGAATAAAAACTACAATTACATTCAGGTTTACCACAGATAGCTGGTTTATTATTAAATATGTATTTATAATACACAATACAAATTTTGTTCATTGTAATGGCCTTGTTTTTCAAAGCAATGACATTACAGTACCTATACAAAATCAATAGAAATTCTGAAAGATGACCGGCATATAATCTCTGACCAGCATGGATCTGTTCTATTTCTCAGATGTTTTCGCCACGTGTCGGTTTACTTAGCACGTGACCAAATTGCTGCTCACAAAAGTTAATCATTGCCTGTACTGTTGGAATGGCAGGGACGTCCTGGATTAATATGCACTGATGCGTATCTCTAACCCTACATTTCTCAGTAGCTTAGGTAGATGGATGTAGGAGGTCATGTTTATCTGATCCAGTTTTGGATCAACTGGAATGTGGTCCTGAGGAAGTCAAAGTGTCAGACAACTCGAAATTAGTTTAGCATTAACTAGCAATTGCTAACACATATGGCTTTACTCAACATCTTATGTAATAATGAATAAAAAAAAAGAACAATGGGGCTTTCCAGTATTGACATGCTATTTGCCAGTACAGGACAGTGTGCACCAGCACCCCCCCCCCCATTCCCCCTTTCAGTTGCACTGACTTCCCTTTCTGAGTGCGGTTGGAAACTTAAGTTTTGACACTTTTGAGTGCAATGACCAGATCCTGTATGTCTTCCTCTCCGCAACTGCTCTGTTTTTCCTCATCTAACAGACACAGTTTAATAGAACTCTGTCACTGAATTAAAGTGCCTGAAATGGCTTTTAAGGGACTAAAATTTGGTGTGGGATGTTGCATTTTGAAAGAAAAATAGCAGAAATGCAGAAAAACCAGATACTGTGATCATATTGTGATGCATGAAAAACTCTGCAACAGTTGCAAATAAGGACAGTAAAAGAGTAATAAATGGAAAAAACAAGGGTAACTTACAATATTGTGCTGGAGGTGGTGAGCTTTACAGCATCCTGCAGCTAGGGCTTTCAAGCTATTGGGTGTCACTTGTGAGAAACCAGTGACATCTATTTGGGCCTTTAAAGGTATATCTGCTACCGATATGCTTGAAATGCTATTTAATGATTATTTTCAGGTATTGTCAACAAAGCTCCCCTGTCCAGGAATCACCAACCTGTCCATATAGCGACTGAGGAAAAAAATGATGTAGGCCACATTTTTAAATACCATAGCTGTGGCAAAAATGCATTTTGATGAAAATGTCCATGAGAATTCTCTGTGCAACCTCACTGAAATGGGAAGCTCAGTCTTTGGGTGCAGCACAACGTTTTTCCTGGACCTGGTCTACATGGAGAGGTCTGGTGCTGAGCCCCGGGTATTTTAATACAAACTCGGAGGTGAAAAATCATAACTATGTTGTTAGGCGAAGAAAGATTTAAGCTATTGGTTTTCAGTATTCTATGTCAACAAGGGGATGTAAGAAGATTCATGCACGCTTCATTAATAGCACAGGGTTATATTAGGGTGAGGACCCTCTCACGTAATTAACTTCGTTGTAGTACAAAAAGTCACAGTATGTCTTCCAAAATTAACATGAGGTCATTCTCCAACGAGTGCTGTTGATAACTAAAAATATAGCAGGACTTGCAATGGCTGTTAGTCTGGATGGATCATCCACGGATGTTTCAAGAACATGTCTGAAATTTATAAGGCTGCATGGCTGGTTAAACTCAAGCAACTAAATTTCACAAAAAAAAGTGATTTCTTGTGTTGGTTTGCACAAGGGTTTTTTTTTTTGGTGGAAATTGAGTTTATGCAGATACGCATGTATTAAAACTGCAAGCTGTATAAATGCATTTTCAAATTTTAAATGAAATTCTAAATGAGTTTCTAAATAAAAGATATAGTACAGTTTAAATGCCACAAATGCATGTAAATATTATAATATTGTCATGAAGTTGGCATAATCCCATTTATTGGATTACAAAAAATCAAATTAATGCTTGGGCAACGGTCAATAGTTCATGGAAAGCTACTAAATTCTGCGGAGCCAAAAGACTGGTGTGTAAAGAGAGGTGTGGGGGGGGGGCGGGGTGGGGGTCTCGGGCTATAAATACTTGTCTTGAGTCAAGAAATCCCGTCATCAGAATTTTCCAACCGCAGCACAGGAAGCCCAGATGAAGAAATAGAGAACTGAGCCTAAATTTAGATGAAAAATACACGGCGTGTGTGAACAGCGTGAGCCGCAGACAGCTAGTAGGCCAGCGGCAGTGACACACGCACACGTCGTGAGCATAACCGCGCATAAACAGTCACCGCACCAGATTTCTTATTAATTAACAACAGGCCTATTTGCTTTCAAGGGTTTGTGCTTGTAGTTTAACCAATGAGGAAAAAAAACTACCGGTGTAGCTTGAAATCATAAGGCAATGCAGAAAGCCTGGTTTTTATATGGGAGCCCAAGAAAAAGTCTATTTGACGTTGGTGGCCTTATTGAACATTATACTTCTGAACAGTGGATTATACTTCTGTAGAAATGACTCGCCTCCAAAAACCTGTTATGCATATCATTTATGTACTTTTTCCATTGTAGTTCAAGTTTCCTTTCACCATATAAAAGCTTTCATTTTACTTGTATGCATGTTTCAGTGTTTGTGTAACTGTACATGTTTAAAAGGCCAGTTTGTAAATCCTTAAAGGAAGTTTCTGTTGTTCTCGCTGTTTCCTGACATTTTCCACCCTCCTCTGAGCACCCATACACTTATATCTTTGCTATCTCCTGCCTTCTCCCTCAGGTGGTACCATGGGCACCTCTCTGGTCCAAATGCAGAAAAGCTGCTGGTGGAGCGCAAAGAACCGGGGACCTTCCTGGTGCGCGAGTCGCTCTCTAAGCCCGGAGACTACGTGCTATCCGCCTTGACTGATGAGTTGGGGCCCAGTGGGGAGCGGAGAGTCTCCCACATCAAGATCATATGCCAGGTGGGCAAAAGGATGTGCCAATCAATACTTAGATATCCATCCTTTCCATTCTGAATGTTTCATTTTGAGAATCGATTCTAATGCTAAGACTTTTTTTTAATAACCTGGTCATTTAAATATTTATAGTACTGTTGGGAGCAGGACATGAACTACTACCAGGCAGGGTCAGCCATAAAGAAGGAGAAAGGGGAAGATTTCTCGGAGCCCGACAATAGCAACTAGGGAAATATAATAATTGATCTGATGGCAACCATCCTGCCTCCTCAAAACAAATGTGGTATTACACATCTTTATTGGGAAACAGTTCAACAGATCCTATAGCAGCCTCTGAAAGTCTCCTAGCAGAATGAGAGACTTGACAGGGGTGGGGGCTTTGATTAAATTAAGGCTCATTATGTATTATTTGATCTTTCCAGTTTTACCCAAATCCCTTTTTGCAAACAATGGGCAAAGTAATTCAGCTTTTAGAAAATTATGCAAATAACTGTCTGTTCCCAGTAAACGAATCCAAAAAAACAAAAAAAAACAACGAAACAAACCCTGTTCATGTACGTAATATTATAATTAGCTTTTTCCTTTCTGCTTTTTCTCTGCCCATAATGTGACTCTATATGACAAACATTTGGGTTTATCCATCCATCTCCCGTAACTGCTTATCCCATAAGGGGACAGTTTGAACAACAATACCACCCACATCTCTCTGATTTTAAGTAGTCTTGTCTGCATATAATATAATTGGGCTGGGAAATTTTAAACTCTCAATGACTTATTTTTAGATCGCATTAAGGCATGTTAGTTATAACCCAATGAGATATTAGTATGAGCACAGAATTTAATAGAAACGCATAATATTCCTTACTGATTGTAAACAACAACAATGATGGGTCACTTCCATGTAGTGGTGCCATAGAGCTTCTGATATTGAATAGAAAATAAGCTGTCATTAAAGATTTAATGAAGCTAAAGTTTTACAGTTAATTGATGAACAGTACATAGCTGAATTGTTTGATGTACAGTTACTAAAATGGATCAGAATCTCCCTTTCAATTTGAATTTAGAGGACAAAGTCACTGTAAATACAAATTAAAATTATTATAATTAAGCAATTGATTTTTATAAGGATTTTAATACAAATCCCATTTCCAAAAACATTGGGGTGGCATGTAAAATGTATAAAAACAAAATGCAATGATTTGGAAATCTCAATATTTTATTCCAAAAAAAAAAAAAAACAGAGGAAACATATGTAATGCTTAAACTGACAGTTTAATATTTAATTAAAAATATGAGCTCATTTTTGAATTTGATGGCAGAAAGTTGGGACAGGGACAACAAAAGGCTGGAAAAGTATATAGTACTAAAAAGAACCAACTGGAAGAAAATGTTGTGACTGAGGTAAGTAGCAACATGTCATTAATCTACTGAGCAAAAACGGAACATGTTAGAGAGGCAGTCTCAGAGGTAGAGGGACAGAGGTTCGGCAATCTGCAAGAATATGCGTCTACAAATTGTGTAAATTTCAGAATAATGTCCCTCACTCTAAAATTACAAAGACTTTGAATATCCCACCATATACATAACATAATACAGTACTGACAAAAGAAGATCACCGCTCCCGTTATCTTCAAGCCCTCAGGAGGCACTGCATTAAAAACGAGCCTGATTATGTCATGAAAATCACTGCATGGGCTCAGGAAGACTTCCAGAAATCATTGTCTGTGATCACTGTTCGCCATGCCACAAATGCAGGTTAAAGATTTGTAAAATGCAGTTAGAAAAAAAGCCTTGTCTCAGGCTGCCTTGACATGCTTCTCCTAAGATAATACTTGTTAATTTACTTGAACAGAACGCTCTAGATTCGATTTAATTGCGGTAGCTTTATGAAAAATGGCGGGAAACAGTTCGCGTCAGATAGCATAGCACCTCTGGGTAAAATTGCTTTCAAAAATGATTTCAACTCGGGAACTTATCGGATATAGCATGTGAAGAAAGCAATAGCATAGCACCTCTGGGTAAAACTGCTTTCAAAAATGAGTTCAACTCGGGAACTTATCGGAGATAGCAGGTGAAGGCAGCATTAGCACCCTTGCTAGGAAATGCGACAAGAATGCTAGCATATTAGCAGATACCCTGTAAACTAACCTTATGGAAAGTGTGGACAATACTTATTGAGAAATAAAAGAGCATAAACCACTGAGATCAATTACAAAAACATTTAATTGTTTAGCCCTAATGCCGACCTAAGACATCTACTACCACTGATAAGCACGCCTTCGGCGCAATTCATCGTTAAAAAACACGTTGAAAAGAACAAGTTTTGAAATATGGCAGCGATATAAATCTACAAACATCCATTTACGACATAAAACAATCATGACATATTTATCCTTTTAAATAGTAGAATATACTCACGTATCATTGCCTGACAACCTCCAACGACCTTTTTCACACGCTGCTTCTTTTCGCGGCACAGTTTAAACTAGAAGCGCATGCGTAGAAACGCGTCACCCCAGGCCTGTATATTTCACAGCGGTTTCTCTGAATTAAACAACGCGTGTCGTCTACATTAAAGTATTATTCTTAAAACAAATACAATGAAATTGTACTTTGTACATTATTATAATTAATACACACTAAAAAGACAAATGCGTATATCAATATTGATTTCACCACTGAGCATAAATTGATTTAATGTTAAAGAACTCTCCATAAATCAATGTTGATTTATCATCTCTGATCATAAATTGATTCAGTGTTAAATATTTTCATTAATATCAATGTTGACTCAGCATCTTATTTTCAATGTAGAAAAAGTCACTTTATATCAACATTGAGTCAAGGTTTTGGCACCATCAAATTTTCGATATTCGATATTTGACCAAAATCAAATTTCAACGCCGATAATTTAACGCTGACCATATTTCAACGCATTTAAATATGATTTAAGGTTGAAACAATAACATGGTGCTATCTGGACATCCATGCACCTGTGTTAATTTTTTAAATTTATATTGCAACGAAAGCTCTCGGTGATTAAGATGTGATTGATTAATTTTAAGCCTTTAATATGTCCATTTTTTTTTTATTCCCGCTAATTTGTGCATAAGCGCTGAATGATAAATCATGATCGGTGCATGAGTAATAATCACATTGCGAAGATCGGTACTGCTTTGTTCGAACAACTTGCGACAACACCACCAACTTACTTGACACACTCTGTTGTTAGACAAGCTGTATTCGGCAATAGTTTATTTTGGATCATTTCATCGAGAGCTGTAGTTCGAACTACATAATTAATGACAGTGTATGTGAACGTTTGTTTGAAGTATGGTCTTGGGAAAGACCGGTCATTTAACGATAGGTCATGCTATGTAAGTTCGCAATGTCGTTTTCTCCATAGTTCGAACCATAGTTCGAAACACCTGCATCATAATTGCATAGTTCAATCTATGCAAGTTGTTAACATAGTTAGCAACTATGCTTTTGGGAAGCACAGCCTAGTTTCAAATTGGGCCATACTAATTTAGGCAAATGTGTCACAGAAAAACATTCAACACAACCAGAGGTGGACAAAGTACAGAACTCCATTACTTGAGTCAAAGTACAGAGACTTATGGTCAAAGAATGCGTGTCCAATGCACCAGGAAACGTACTTTTGGTACGTTATTTTCTGTAGGCCTACTTTCCCTTTTCGTATAACTTCCGGTCAAGTACCAGTACCAAAACTTCCAGTCCCTAAAGTGCCAAACCAAAAACATTTTCCTTGTTAAAGACTGATTTGTGTGTATGATGTTCCAGAAACCAACCATATACGAAGTAAAAACAGTATAACAGTAATAGGATGCGACAAATGAAGAAACCCAAGCTAAAAATCCGATCTGGTCGGGAAACCAGATATAACAAGATCAGGATAGCATGATAAGAAATAAGGTTAGAAATAATACAGCTTCTAGGACAGCATTACATTTAATTTTTTTCAAATATGGCAATGTGATTTTGTTGTAATAAAAATTCGTATTTTATGAAGCAAAAGACTTAATCATAAATTTCTCACAAACCCGTTTAGGAGTGATTTAAACAGCAAGGATGAAAATGAATATGGGTGACTCAAGAACGCATGTGACGTTCTTGCAAAAGCAGGGGAGGTAAACTTTAAACTGATTTTGTTTTTTAATGGCAAGACATTATGGCACAAAAAAAGAAAAAGAAAATGTGCTTTTGCATTTCCAGGGCCTAATGACTCAATAAATTTATTCAGGAACCAGTTAGTTCGAAATCCAGTTGAGACATAACATCAGTCCCAACCAACTTGACGGGCAAATCCATTTGACCAACCACAACATAAAAACTGAAAGTATTACAAGCAAAGACGACTTTGTTTAAAATATTTACTGGAATTAAACAAATGTTTACATATCTCGACCTGCTTTCTGAAGCAAGGCAGCAATTTTTTGTAGCCATTAATTAAGTTAAGCGGTAAATAAAGCAGACATTTAAAATAATACAAATCTTTTTTCATTTCTAAAATCTAAAACATGGACTAAAGATATGGGTGCTCTGTTGAGAAACTTTTATCATCTCGTAGTAGACATTATTATGACCATTCAGAAGTTCAACTGTTTAAAAAATGTTCTTTAAAAAAATGAAGCACACACACTGAACGCGACTGACAGTGTAATATGAAAATTTAATATCGCAATTATAGTGACCAAAATTATCACAGTTTTCAGTATTATCGTGGCATTGTTAAACCGTGCTGAAAATGTTCAAAAAGTACTGATACATAAACTGAAATCATCTAATCAAGATTTATATTTAAAACTACCAGTAAAATTTGCATCACGATGCACTTTTTGTTTGCATAAACATTAAAATAGTAACATGACGAATATGTAATGTAAAGATAAGAAAACCATATCAAATGTGCATTAACTAAAAAAAATTCCGGACAGCTGTTACTGCCTTACACCACATTATCAGCTGACATGAAACAAACCTATGTTGCATGTTGTCCCTGTGCACCTGTGTCTAAGTAACTTCGTAACTTTGGCTGATGCTGGACATTATTTGACGTGAGCTTTTCCAAGCATGGTAATCAACTAGGGTTTTAATGTTATCTAAATTATGAAACGGGATTACTAACCGCTGAGAGTTTCACCGTGGTTTCCCGTGAAATCAGTAACCGTTTCATCCCTATGCATGGACTCGTTTACTGTGATTGTTACTAGTTAACTAGTTTTTTTAACTAGTACTTGACATATGATGTACTTGACATATGATGATATTGTTAAAAGTAGAGATACTCGAAAAATGTACTTAAATACAGTACTCAAGATAATATACTTTTTAATTGTCCAACACAACCAATTTTGTAAATATATATACCAGAGATTTTCTTTTGCCAGTTTTGTCAGTTTTGTTTCTTATCTAAGTAATTATTTCCCTAGATTTCATGAAAAAGATTTAAAACTTAAAAACTTAATAATAATAATAATAATAATAATAATAATTATTATTATTATTATTATTATTATTTAATAAATAAATGGTAACATAAAACGAATTACCCCACAGGCAAAACTGACAGTTTAGACAATGAAGTTTTAAAATTCTAGTCCATCTTCAAACTAATTTTGAAAATTTGTGAAAATTAATGTTACAATAACTAGTTCTTGACATATGTAGTCATATACTCCCTTCCTTGTTAATTCTTCATTAATCTGGGAAGTGTATAAACAGTTATGATGATAAATTTTAATATTAGGTACAATTAATCGCAGAAAACTGAGATATTTTATATAGATTCTCAGCCGTACCATATATGCTAAATTCTAAAATTCAAAATATATGTGTGTCAAAATAATGCATCGCTACAAATCGGAAGCATCTTTGCTCTTCGTAATTAAATATATAATAATAATAATGATTATAATATGATATTTGTAATGTGTAATATGCCTTATTTTCTCTTATTTTGTCTAATATATTGAGTAATATGAGTTTAATTGTCATGATCTGCCTGTATGATCCTCTTGTGTGCCACGTCCCCTTATTAACCAAGTGCAACCCCGATTGTGACCAGCTGTTAATTTCTGTTAGTTTGATTCATCCGCGGTATTTAAGTCCACGTCAAAGTCTGTTACCCCAGGTCTGTCGTTGACGTTTTGATGTTACATGTTCCTGTGTCCTGCATTTGGAGTGATTCCAAACTTCATTTCCCTTCGATCCAGATTCCGTGTCTAGCAATCATAACAGTAATGGTGACTAAAGGATGTTATTTCATGTGTAGAGGCTCTAATGATGTTAAAACCCGTATTTAGTAGGCCGTAAACAGGTTTTCTATGCTCTAACTACTGAAATATTCTATTTATAAATAAAGAATCCTACTTCGCAGAAATTCATTTATCGTGGTAGAGTCTGGAACTGATTAACCGCGATAAACGAGGGCCGGCTCTGTATGTGTGTGTGTGTATGTGTGCGCGTGCAGGGACATAACTACACAATGCACACTTGACAAATGCTAATCACAAATGATTAGTGACTTATGGCATGCACCAATGCACCAGAGCCATGTGTGGCTCTGTGCCCAGAAGGTTGCTGGTTTAAATTCAATGACAGGCAGAGTGGTTATATTGGGTCCCTGGGCCCTTAAGCCCCAGTTACTCCAGGGATTGACTGAACCTGCTTTCTCACCTGTACTTCACTGAATAAAAGGGTTTGCTAAATAAATAAAAGGTATCCGATGTTACACATTTTTTTGAGAAGGTGGGGTCAGCTAGCAATTAGGGTAAAGGGCCTTAATCACAGGCCCAAAGGCAACATCATTCTTCGGGTGTTTGAACAAGGCACTCTTTTGATCACAAGCACAGTATCATAACCTACTACGCCACATATCACCTGCTATATACGCATCTTAAAACATGAGCATAAATGTCTTACTGTGTTTATGTTATATGTGTCTGCCTGTCTTCCCAGAATGATAAATACACAGTGGGGGGATCAGAGAAATTTGATTCCCTGAGTGACCTGGTGGAACACTATAAACGCAAGGGCATTGAGGAGCTTTCAGGAACCTGGGTCTTCCTTAAGCAGGTGAGAATCAGGGCAACCTTGTGACTAGACTCTCAGGTGCATCATTGACTTAATCATACCAGGGAAGACATGTTGTGCTGCTGTAGAACCACGTCTTTCTTTCAAATTGAACTTTGAGCTTGTGTACGTGTGTGACGGTCGTGCCTTTTTCTGCCCATTCCTGCATCCTCCCCACCCCATTTCATACTGTCTCCATCGCTGCTCTTCATCAGCCGTACTACTCGACCAGGGTGAACGTGTCAGACATCGAGAACCGAGTCAAGGTGCTGGACCAGAGAGCGGCGGGTACCGAGAACAGTGGGGACGGTGACAAGAAGAGCAAAGCGGGTTTTTGGGAGGAGTTTGATGTAAGTTGAGCGCAATCTTTGTGGGAGGCTATTGAAGTGCATTAATATTGCATTAGATGGTATTTTAAAAAGTCCAGTAACATATCATGTTTTATGACCATTGTATTAGCTCAAAGATCATTTCAGAATATGATGCTACAAAAACAAAACATTAATTGGATTTGTGTTTGGAGTGCAAATAAGGCTATTCTTTTTATTTATGTTTTTTTCGCTTGATGAATATTTATCACTTTGACTAAGGAAAATCTTCAAAGTTTAGTCTTAGTGAAATATCTTTGGAATCAAAAACAAACATTTTTCAGTAAGTGAAGTTTGGATAAAAATCATTTCAAAGAAGTTTTGTTTTAGTTTATCACATATAGTGGTATGTAGTGAGTTAAAAAAAAATCCACGAACGTGACAACTTATATCGTAATATAGTGCTCTTTGTTTTAGTAACGAAACAGTCCACTGTCCCCGTAGTTCTGCAGCTGCAGCATTGGGCAGCCATTTTCTCCCCGCTGCAGCAAATGGGTGTTTCTCTCCTCTTTAGACAGACAGGGCTCGGAACGTCTACTGACAGGAGACGGCACTTAAGAAAGACAAACCTGTCTTATGTTTCCACCTAGTGGCCGATACTTACATTGCATGTGCTGGCAGTGACATGCCACCTTGGGCCCGCACTGAAAGGAAAGCCCTTCATCTCTTTGTCAACGTCTGCTTGAAATCTAGGCTCTGCAGAAGCATGAAGCCAAGGTAAAGAAGAGCAGAAATGAGGGAATGAGGCCAGAAAACAAGAGCAAAAACCGATACAAGAATATCCTTCCATGTAAGAATATTTTCATAAATGATTTGTATTGAACCAATATGAAAGACTTCATCATTTTGTATTTGAAAATAACATATTCACAAACTGTAATCATAATTCTGATACATGCCAGTTAAACTTTTTACCGATGTCCTCCACTCCATCGCTTTCAGTTGACGAGACGAGGGTGGTGCTGCAGTCACGTGACCCAGCCATTGTTGGTTCTGACTACATCAACAGCAACTACGTGAAGGTCAGCCTTCATTGTTTGCTTTTCAAAACATAGAATCTATTGACAGATTTCAATTAAATTATTGTTTTTTATAAAAATGTGAACATGGAATTGGTCAATGTGTCCACATGTAAAGGTACCCATATACTTTTATATGATATCCATACAAAATGAAATCAAATATATCTGTAAGAAAATTCTTTTGCATACTTAAAACTACACTGCCACCTTCTATGTCGTGCCACAAACCTAGAACACGCACGATGCATTTACGTCAGCCAATCGCAGTTAGTGGGTGGGATGAAAGCAAAGCAGTGCCCAAAATGGTGATCACCGTTGTGATTGCACGTCATATGATGTCATATTGCCAAAACCATGTTGTTTCCATTGATTTCTTCTGAATACGGCCAGTTAATATGTGCTATTAGCAAAATTTTGAGCCACACTTTAATTAGCTGTCTGTAGAACTGCCGTGTTTTTGTGATTCTGTGTCTCTAACCGACCACCTCCGTCTTCACTGTTACCCTTCTGTGTCTGTTTAGAATAAGTTGTGTGACACTGGGAACCCGAAGGTGTACATCGCTACTCAGGGCTGCCTGGCGACCACCGTGAATGACTTCTGGCAGATGGTGTGGCAGGAATGGTCACGTGTGATCGTCATGACAACGCGGGAGGTCGAGAAGGGCCGGGTCAGTTCCTCCTCTCTTTTCGCGGTTTCTGTGCTGGTACCGGAAGGCCTCTCTGACGACCACACATCACCTCTTCCTCTAATGTTCCCATGCAGAACAAATGTGTGCCGTACTGGCCTGAGTTGGAAGGCTCGAAGGAGGTTGGCCCATATCTGGTCACGTGTTTGTCAGAAAGAGACGCTTCTGACTACAAGATCCGGGTACTTGAGATCTTTCCGTTGGACCAGGTACCCATTGTTGATCCATATTTACAAACGAATGCAATTATCTGCCAGTAGAGGACAAGCAGATGTATGATGGATGTGTGTCAACTGATGGGCCACACAGCATGGCTCACGCTGATTAATTCCCTGACTTGCTACCCTGTCGCAGTCTGATGTTCCCCGTCGGATTTGGCACTACCAGTACCTGAGCTGGCCAGACCATGGTGTGCCCCAGGAGCCAGGTGGTGTGCTGAGCTTTCTCACCCAAGTGAATGCCAAACAGATGGAGTTCCACGATGCCGGACCCATGATCATCCACTGCAGGTGAATGAGCTACCTAGTGGCCCACGCCGGCAGCACATCGGCATGTGTTCGCAGCTAATGAGCTAATGATCTCTTCTGATCTCTGTGTACATATCTTTCTGTTGCCTTTCAGTGCTGGAATTGGTCGCACTGGAACCATATTGGTCATTGACATGTTGGTAGACATCATTGATGCTAAAGGTAGTGTATATGTATTTTTCCGTGGAATATTAAATAATACAGATTGTCCCCCACTTACTAGGACATACGGTGAAGCAGGAGACACTGGGAACTACTAATTCCAGAGATGACTGTTAACTTATCCGACAGTTTCTCATGAATCATAGAATGACATCGAGTGACCTTCAAACAGAATGAGAAACATTAAGCAGTGAAGTGCACTACTAGGACAGTTCATATCAGGCTCCTAGAAGCAGGACTGAAGTCCCATAGAGCAAGGAAGAGACCTTTCATTAATGGGAAACAGAGGAGAGCCAGGCGCGCTATATATATATATGAAACAAAGAAAGTGTGCTCTGGTCTGATTTTTCTTCTCAGAGCTGTAAATCCATTTTGACCTACGATCTGTCTGTTGGAGTGGAACCCAGTTGTAAGTTGGGGATGGTCCGTACCTGAAGCGTTTAATATTTGATAACATACAATACCACATAAATTTAGACAAGGAAAGTCATTCTAGTGGCATGATTTTCCATTGCTGGTGACAGAAGAGGCCTGATCCCTTCGCACCTGGGACTGATACTGACCTTGACACCTCATAGGCATGGACTGTGACATCGACATCTCCAAGGCCATCCTGATGGTGCGGGAGCAGCGATCTGGCATGGTCCAGACAGAGGCCCAGTACAAGTTCATCTACCTAGCCGTGTTGCAGTACTTCGAAACCACAAAGACAAAGCTGCATGCTAGCAAGGTGGGGCTGGAAGGACTGGAAAATAAATCACACCAAAGATGCAGCAGAAACTAGTACACAAGTTCTAACTCTTCCCCTGCGAAGATGCTCTTCAGAAACCTTTGAAGCGATTGTTTACTTCCAAAGGCACTATGTGCAAATGGATAGATAGCAAAAGACCTATCGATCAATTTAAGAGCTCATCCATTAACATCGGTGTCTTTGCCCTGCTCTCAGGAACTCGAGACTGAGTACGGCAACCTGTCTCTGCAGCCGAAGCACCAGAAAGCCAGCCGCAAAGTCTCCAAGTGAGGGCAGCCGCCGCTCTGGCTGTGTGTGTGGCCTCTGCATGCCGAACTCACCAGCCCCTCCCACCAGTGCTCTACTCAGGGCAACATTCTCCTGGTCACAGCCATCTTACATAAGCAATCTGGGAGCCACACTAGACATTGTGCAGTGTTTCTGCCTTTGTGGGGGGGGGGGGGGGGGGGGCCAAAAACGTTGGC
>JAODUD010000134.1:20461413-20472929 GCA_026784285.1 Stomatorhinus walkeri
ATATGATAGCTGTGGAGTAACCGGCTGCTTTGGCAGGTGCGGGATGCGTGATGTGCCATATGATAGCTGTGGAGTAACCGGCTGCTTTGGCAGGTGCGGGATGCGTGATGTGCCATATGATAGCTGTGGAGTAACCGGCTGCTTTGGCAGGTGCGGGATGCGTGATGTGCCATATGATAGCTGTGGAGTAACCGGCTGCTTTGGCAGGTGCGGGGTGCCATGGCAGAGGGGCAGGGCGGAACTCACGTTTCATCTTGACCCCCTCTCCAGCAGGGCACTTCTTGGCAGGGTGACAATGATCACACTCCTTCTCCAGGCAGTAGTAGCCCTCCTTGCACTTGCACTGTGTGTCTCTGTGAGCCTTGCACTCGGATTCCCTTTCCAAGAAGCTGTCTGGAAGAAGCGGGAAGGTCACCTGCCAGGGCAGGGGGCTACAAAATTCACACGGGGGGCAGACTTACTGGCAGGGCAGATTTTACAGGGTTGACATTTTTCCAAGAAGTTCGGCTTGTCCGTGTAGTGATCATGCTCACATCGCTGACACTTGGTCGTAGGGTTCTGGTCACATTCGGCCACCATGAAATATCCTGCACAGATAGGGATACAGAGTGAATAGGGTAACCATTGTGCCGCTGTCACACCCTGTCTGGCTACGCTCATTTACCCACTTCAGTCTTTCCTCTGCATTTTTGCTTTAAAGACCAAACCAAAAGGCACCAAGCTCAGCTGAGCCGACAGATACAGAGAGCCATTCAGATTCGGCGCTAATATCAAACGATGCTCACCTTTCTGGCAAAGCTTGCAGCACTTGCTCCCATTACGTGTGGACAGGTATTCATCTGGACCACAAGGCAATTGCATGGTGCTCATCTTGCTGTCCCTTGGCTTATCCCTTTTTGATGTTGCCTCCACGTAACTCAGTACTTCCTCTCCCTTTGCTTCGCAATCTGTTTGAGCCCCTACCAGGCTGTCAGCTCTACTGTGTGAGCCGCGATCCAAGGCAGTCTTGTTGCCTGTCTCCCGAGTCGCTGTACAATTGCTGCTATCTCCTCGATCACCTCTGTCTATCTATATGATCATGAACAGTGTTTCCTCTAAAACTCAACCTCGTCTCACCCACTGCCCCCCCACCACCTTCTTCCTGTGCACTGGAAACTCCCCTCCCGCCTCCAGCCCCCTTTCCGGTCTGTTTCTCACTACTTTTTTTTTTCTGGGTGACTTCCTGTTGTCTGGTATCAGTACAGCAAGACAGAAGTCTATGGCTAAAGCAGTTAAGCTTTTGTGGCTTATGTATGCATGCTGTGTTGTGTGTATGATAGGAACTGGCCTAAATACTTCAAGACCGGCCACTGTGAAAGTACAGGTATGGTTCAGCTGGTGCTGCAAAGCCGCACTCCGCACTCAGAGTCAACTATGGCACTGATATGCTGTCTCCCCAGTTCACCTTGTCCTGATCCAGTTGGTCCCCTCTGGTGACATGTGAGAGGAAAAAGAACAAACAAAGGCAAATTGATTTTGGACGCTTGCTCAGTGTTTAAAAAATAGTTACCGGATGGGAGGAGTTAGTAGGTCTGGTGGTCAGCTTGTTAGAGAAAGAGCTGTTATTTGTAGGTCCTGATCATGCTCAGGTATGTCCGTTGCCCTTGCTTTAAATTTGTGTCATAAACATAGATATTTATTTACTTATTTGTTGGTATATATATTTAAATAGCTGGTATATGTCTATGTACTGTATAAGTAATTTAATCATAATTCAAGTAATGCTCTGTTTGTCTTAGCCTGTATCTACTCTTCCTACCTCTGTCTGCCTGGTCTCTGCCCCTGTTGGGGTGGGTGGAGTCCCCAGGTTACCCCAGAGGTTACCCAGAGGACACCACTCTACACTGGATGAGATGTGCTCCTCCTGGCCACGGCCTCTCACTCACGCTCACACACCTCGACCTGGAGGACAGCGAAGACTGCACTAATGATGCATTGCAGGTCAGTTCCTTGCATCAACCTATAAATGCTCTTGCACATATCTAGCAATTGTACATTAATGCTATTAATGCTAAGGAATATAAAGACATTTATTGGCTTAAACTGCATAATAAAGCTGCTATTTGCCATTTCTGACATCAGAAGTACAGGCCTTGCTCTGCATCCCAGTCCTATCCTGCTCTCCCCTCCTCCTCCATCTCAGATCTCAGTGGACAATAGAACTGTCTACAATCTTTGTGGCCGCATGTCCTATGAGGAGCTTCAGTCATCTGTCAATCCCTCACTTCTGTCTTCAGTATCAGGCTGTTTGTCTCTCTCCTTCAACTCTGATTACTCCAACTCTGAGAGGCACAATGGCTTCAGGGCCTTCTACACCGTGCAAGGTGGGCAATGGCTGGAGACGGCAACGTAGCCATGATAGCGTGACTCTCAGCATGGCAGCAGTTGATGGTGACCTTCTGTCTATACAGACGTGGATGAATGTGCCCATGAAGACAATAGCTGCAACCATTTCTGCAGCAACTACATAGGGGGGTACCGCTGCTTCTGTCGCCCTGGTTACCGTCTCCAAACTGACGCACGCACCTGCACAGGTGATATGAATAGAGACATTTAAACTTCATAATTTTGCGGCTACATCTTATTAGCTTAAATCAGGAAAGAGAATCTAGTGATTAGACCAGCTATTGGTCATGGATTCACTAAGAAAAAACAACATGCATCATCTTTAGCAATGGCTAAACACTTGTTTCTGCCTATAGCTCAGTTTCAGCATCTTTGCCTTTCTAATCTGGTAGCAACGTTTGAACATGGGAAGCAGAGAGTTCATAGATTTAAGAATCAACTAATGCAAAATCATTATAGTTACTGATGTGACAAATATGTGCTTGCCTGTTGCACATGGGTCTTATATTTGCATGCAGCATGCAAAGTAGTCCCAATCGTCTCACAGTGTGAAGCTACAGAATGAGGCAAGGGTTTTTTTATAGGTCCAAACAAATTCCCCATGTAAACTCGTGTGTTATTACATTTTTTGTGTGCAGATACCTTGTGTTGGCTGTGGGGTTAGTGTTGCTAAAAGTGAAGAGTGAGCATCGTTTCCAATTGTAATGTCCCAGAGTGATACACAAGGTGTTAATTGAGCATTACGTCTCTTTCTGGTGAAGCAATGTGTAGTGAGGACCTTTCAGGCTCCCTTCAGGGCATGGTGTCAAGCCCTAATTGGCCAGGCCCATATGCAGCAGATGCACAATGCTCCTACACCTTGTCGGTGGAGGATGGAGTCCAGCTGGTCCTGGAGTTCACTGGGGAGTTTGATGTGGAAGAAGAGAACGGAGTCTGCAAAGACTCCTTGCTGGTGGGTGATGATAGTTCTACTGCTTTCCTGTCTTTGGGGTAGAGGCTGCTGTCAGATTCGATGAGTTGTGCTCATCTACAGTGCGAGGCTTACTCTCTGCTCCCAACGATTGCCAGCAAAACTTAACATGCACCCCCTACTTATTCTGTTACATTTGCATTTGTGATGACATGATTATCTCAGATGGTTATCAGGGTTTAGTGTAGGAGATGAGATGGTACCAGACAATGAAGAGCAGTCTGTATTTTGTCTGTGTGTTATTTAGGTTACCCTGGAGAAGTGATGAAATTCAGACGAAGGACATTTGATGACATTTTATAATACAAGTTTCAATCAGCACTGTACTGACGTGAAATATACCTTATAAATCTCTTTATAAGTTATTTGCACCACATTGTGTCTCATTGGGACAGATAAAGACTCCAAATCAAGACTTTGGCCCATTCTGTGGTAAAGACCCTCCTGCTTCGCCCATCCTTACTGGATCTCACCAGGTCCAGATTGTCTTCAACTCAGACAGCTCAGGAAGCAATGCTGGCTTCAGACTTGTCTATACAAGCAGAGGTGACCGTTATCTGTGCCCTTGGTGAAATTGGATTACATTATTGGAAAGAAACGGTCAGTGCTAATGATGGCTTTTTGCTGATTGCAGAAAAGACCTGTCCCAATCAAGTAACAGCCAACTCACATGTAACACCAAAACTTCCCAGGTATCAAAAAAGCCAAAAGGTCACTGTGCAGTGCAACACTGGGTTCTTTCATAACCAAGTAAGTGGAAACACTCAGGATTATCACATTTCAGTGTATGATATCTCAGTAGGTTATGGGCTTACAACATACCATTTGCCAGTTTAATATGGGTTGGCCTTGTCTAGACATCTGATTATTTCTAAGTCTCGTGTTTCCTTCCTGCTCCCTGAGTAGATTACATATTCATTTATTTAGCAGATGCTTTTGTCCACAGTGACACACAAATGAAGCAAATGGCACATTATAAACATTCATACTGTCAAGGAACTAAATAGTTATAAGGGCAGCTAGGCTGGGCTTCTAGTGAATGCCCAGGTACAAGTGAAAGCAGTACTGTAGCAAGAATTGCACAAAATCTGTCAAATAAAGCAAGATTCAAAGAACACTGCTATTCAAATCAGCAGTTATTCACACGGGAAGATTTATTGAATGTTTTCTGACAGGATGTTGCTGAAGTACCACATATCATTGATAGTGTCACCTACACATCTTGGTGTGGCAGGACTGGCACCTGGAGCCCTGTCTATAGCTGTGAAGGTGATGTGAGTCATAATGAGGACAAATATGCATGGTGACAATGCTAAAAAAGGATACAAAACTCACTGGCATGAAATCATACAGTTATCAATACTATTACAGACGCATCAGCATTTAAGTGATATGTCAGCAAATGTTATTCAATAGTACAAATCATAATACAATGAAATTTCCTCTGGTTTCCACTGAACACTGCAGTTGTGGAGTGCGGTGAACCTGACATTCAGGAGGACCAGTGGCCTCTCGATATACTCAATGTGACCAAAACCCAGTACCAGGGTGCCATTCATCTTCAGTGCAAATCGAAATACTACAATCTGGAGGGAGAGGGTAAGTATGTCACTATGTTAGCAGGCATACCACCTGCAGCTCAGACAGGCATAAAAATAGTGCTGTCCTTTGGATGAGACGTGAAACCAAGCTCCTGACTCTCTGAGGTCATTAGAGATTCTTGGGCATCTGTCGAAAAAGTAGGGGTGGTGCGCCGATGCTCTGGCTAAATTTCTGACTGTGACCCTTTAAGATCTGGCCTCCTAACTGTCCCCTAAATCTAATTAGTGAATTCTCTCCTGCCCCTTTATCACTTTAGCTACTGTGTGGTGAATGTACTGCTGCAGGACGGCTGCCATCCCATCATCTAGGTGGGGGCTACACAGTGGCTCCACACTAGTTCTGTAAAATCCCAGGATCAGAAAAGCCCCCAAGCCACCCATGGACTGTGTGACACTGCTCTCCCTAAATAAAAATGTGATTTTGGATGAAGTGTCCACTGGAGATGGTTATGCACTGTATTGTTATTGTTCTGGCCTAACAAATTGACTAAAACACAGGCTTAGGGAACTGATCTCCTTTAAAAGATGGGGATTGTCTGTACTGAATCTCCAAGCCCTTCTTCTCACCCTCTGGATGTTTTACAATCAATGAACATGGTATTATAATGGAGAATAAGGCTGCATTATCATGTATCATGATTGCTGTCTCCCGAACCCCTCAGAGAGATATATCTGTGATCATCACGGCGAATGGAGGTCTGAGGCTGGTCAAACTGACTTTCCCAAATGTGCGCCAGGTATACTGCTCCTCCTCACCATGGTACACACTGCTGGTGCCCTGTTAATACCTCTGCATGTCCATCACATAATTTATTTGAAAAGCTAGACTGCAGACAGATAAAGAAACTGTCAGAATGATTACATGGCCCAAAACCATCCAGGTATCTTAGTAGTTTTAGTGTTTTATTTGGTGTGCAGAACTGCAAAGTTCATGCTTTATATTTAAATATTTTGACAGTCTTTAGGCTTTTATGATGTTTTCAGTGTCCATGTTTGTGAACAAGTACATCGGTTATTTTCAGTAATGTTGCTAATTCGCTAATCTGCTAATGCTAATGAATGTAAGAAGGCCTGCCATTTTCTCCTGCTCAGTGTGCGGAAGGACAGAAAAGGACTTGATAAGCTTTGGTAGGATTATAGGGGGCACACAGGCAGAACATGAGCAGATCCCGTGGCAGCTACGCATCGTCCAGCATCGCGCGGGAGCATCTCTCATTAACGACAAGTGGGCCATCACGGCTGCTCATGTGTTCGACCAGCTGAAGGAAATTCCTCGAATTTTGGGGGGAGGTATAGATTTGAAACGGGGAAAGACGATGATAAACCTGAATGTAGAGAAATACTACATTCACCCAAAGTACCTGCCTCAAGAAGAAAACTATGACAATGACATCGCCCTGATCAAACTAAAGACCAGGGCGCCACTGAGCTCCAGCCTGCTCCCTGTTTGTCTACCAGTGAAGACTGATGCGGCAGCAATGGAAGGCCAGTGGGGCACCATTTCTGGCTGGGGCGCTACCAAGAATAATAACATGAATGGACGAAGTGCGGACTTGCTGTACGCTAATGTGGAAATTTATTCAAGCGGGAAGTGTTCCCAAACTCCACTGCATAAGGATAAGCAAGTGCCCCTGGTTTTTACTGACAACATGTTCTGTGCAGGAGATAAGGGCAAAGACAGTTGCAAAGGGGACAGTGGGGGGCCCCTGGTTGTTCCGCCGTTGGGTCCAGCTGTCTCCAAGGACAAGAAGCCATACCAGCTCTATGGTATTGTGTCCTGGGGAGAAGAGTGTGGAGACTTGGGCTATTACACCAAAGTAGACAAGTACCTGGACTGGATTAAGGAGACAATGGAGAAGGAATTATCTTCAGGCCAGTGATTCATTTAACATACATTCCTACAAATCATGCATATCCACTATGAGGGGTCAGCGTGAATTATGATGAAAAATTTATCACATTAAGATACCAAATAAGACATTAATCTAGGACTATCGTTAAGATGAATATTGTTTATGGTAAGAACATTCAGTTTATAATGCATATAACTCTACTGCCATGTCTGTCAGAATCTTTTCTTTCAGTATGTTATGCAAAGGGATAAAATAAAATCAAGAGCCAAAAATAAAGAATAAGAATATAAATTGAATATTTTTTTATTTAGCACATGGGATACCCAAAAATGTAGTCTGACTGATAAAGGGTATGTAAGATTTTTGTGAGCAAAAAATATAAAAATAATTATTTTTATAATTACAGAAATGATGGAAGGTGTGATGAGGGTCTGCACAGATGGGGTCAGAAATACTTTGGAGTGAAAATGGGGAGCAAGTCTACTACACTTTTACACCCATATGAAATGCATCCATCCATCCATACTTAACCAGTACAAGGTGTTTGTGAGCTTCACAGAGAACACTGTACATATGCAAGCAGACACCATATAGGGGATGTCATCACAGACAGTGCACATCACAAATAGAAGGACCAGTACATATTACAATTGAGAAAAAATTATGAAGGACAATTCAAAAATAATAGATTTCCACCCAGATTTAAATTTAAAGAAAGGGTAAGAGGCCCGGATGGGAGAATAGCAAGATGATAACCAAACTGAAGCTTAATCCATTAAAAGCTGTACAAAGCAAATGCCATCAGTGGTAAGTTTTCCAATTTACCTCAGTATTTCCTTAATTTGTTGGACAGATATGGCAGGACCTGAAACAAGATGAAACCGAATATGTCAAAAGTAAATCAGTAAAACCAGCCTGCCGGGTTACGACAAAAACAAAATTAAGGTGTATTTCTGAATAAGTATTATGTGTACAAAAACACACCAGGGCAAAACTGAGGATTGACTTTAGACCACATAAAGAACTTTCAGATATTCAATTATCCTCCTTTTTTGTATAGACTGTCTAATTACCACAGAAACAGAGAAGAAATGGCTAGCTCTGACAGAAGTTCATGATGAGAGCAACGTGCTGCCTGAACTGGATTCATATTCAAAGAGTATGCAGGTGTAGAAGATTCCGTTTCCAATGAGAAACTTCCAGGGTCAAGATGAGTACAGCAGGAGTGAGGTTTTACCGTCTTTCAGCTGCTTTTGCTGGACAGGTGCTGGAACCTTTTGCAGACAGCATTAGACACAAGGCACCTATTCTGTCCGCGCTGCAGGGCCAGGGGTCCCACCAAGTGTCAGATCTCCAGAATTCTTTTCCCTGTTTATTTCCGATTGCGAGTGGTAAAATTTGGGGGGGGGGGTTTGATATCCCATATTTAGGGCACCTACCAAAGATAAATCAGTGCCTATGGATGGGATGCATTTGCACTCACACACACCATGGATACTTTTCAGATTCCACTTAGGTTAACTCCATGGAGGAAATCCAGGGTAGACCCATATGGTACGGGAAGAATGTTCAAACTCCACAGACACACAGCAGGTGGGATTCAGACCTCCATCCCTGGGCCACTGTGTGATGCAGAGTTTCAGTTTGCAGCCAAACCCCAACCAACCATTAAACTGGATTTTTCATACTGCAAATGCAAGGCGATATGCAATTGAACTACAATCTCAAATAAACCTTATAATTGACTAAGAGAAGATACATTTTTATAACACAAAATCTTTGCCACTGAACTGATTGGGACTTCAGCTGACAGAAGCTGCAGAGCATGAGGGGAGGTCACAGCTCACTGGGGCTGAAACACCCCTGAGAAGAACTTCTAGGTAGGAAAATGAGGGGGGTCATTTAAAGGCACAAACTTAAGCTAAGACTTTTATGACAAAAAATATGACCTTGTTAGCTTTAGTGCAGACCGCTGGTATTTTATGTAATCTTGAATCTTCTCTTCATCAGCAAAAGTATAAACCCATTTGAAAATGAAAAAATGTAAATCAAAAATGGGGGAAATTAAACCAGTAAATACAGTTAAGTAATCATTGCTGAAACAAAACTGACCCAGGAGACCTGCTGTTTTGAATAATACCAAATAACACAGCTCCTCATTTAGGGTAAAGGGGGACTTTGAATTCAAATGAAATGTGTAGATTTTGGTAATTATAATAATCAACATGAAACTAAAACCACTATTGGGAGAAAAAAACCTTTTTCACACTAGGCTTGAAGTGCAGCTTAAACATCAGACGTTCCCTTCCCAAAAGACACCATCAAGTCACATGCTTAAAAATGGCTCAAACTGCTGCCTGAAAACACAACCAGATACAAATCTTATACAGTGTATTTCAGTTGATCACAGAGAGATATCACATGAAGTGAAGATGTATTTATTACTGAACATGATGGATGTTTATGAGATTGGATGTTTATGTGCTGATTACTGGCTTAAATAGACCAACAGTAGACAGACCTTCTCTTATTGAAATACATTCAGCAGTCAACATAGGAAAGTGATGTGGCGAGACAGATCGATCCATGACGTTATTAATTAATATATGCTGATAATTAATACATGATCATCTCTTAATTAATGCTTACAACATGCATGTGAAATGACATGTTGGTTTTAAATTCATTTTCACTCTTTTTCATGTATTGTTGAGTGCTGAAGCCACCACATTCTTAAATAATCTACATTATATGGATGAAACTCATGTTTTTCATTTTTAAAATGAGTCAGTGTTGTGTACGAGACACACTTTAGGAAGAAAAAAGAGGGACGATCCACAGGGCGGCTTGCAAAAAAAGGGTTTAAAATCAAAACTGAACACCACTAAGTAAAGGGACTACAAGAGGTCAAGATCAGGAAAAAAAAACTAACTAAACAAACCAGTAAAGACACGGGACGACAAGAAATAGATGGAGTAAATTACAATTATCAAATACTATTGACTAGGGAATAGTAACAACAGAAGGCTAACAACACTAGGAGGAATCAATGAACACAAGTTAAATAGAACATATTAAACAAGACACGGACAGAGTAACCATTAACAAGACAAAACATCTATATAGACACCAGTGATAAAATAAAACCAAAATATAACACAAAGGTGAGGCAGGCCTCAGGCTAGCCTCAAGGTCATGACAGGAGGGGTATCTACCTACAAGCCACACAATCAACCCATAGAACTATGCAGTGGCCTGGGGGGCAGGGAAACACACCAGGGGGACAGCAAACGGGATGGCCAGTGGGAACTGCTGGCCAAACCAGGATATGATACCTGGGACAGGGCCAGACGGACACTGACCCTGACACTTGTGACAGAGAGTGTCAATATCTGACAAGGAGAAATGAATGATGGAACTAAGAATTCTAAAACATTAAGCTAACAAATGATAAATCCAGTTTAACTGTGGGAAATGCCAAGGATGGCATGGGAAAGACTCCCCAGACACAAGTTTCTAAGACAGCAGTGCACAAGAACAAGGTGATGCAGGAGACTTTAGGAACGACCAGAAACCAGCCAAGTAGAGGGCAGAAGCAGCTTTCTAATGCTGGAAATGACCATCAACTTATCCGACAGCACCTCATGAATCAGAGGATGACCTCAAGTGACCTTCAAAAAGATTGGGAAACATAATGTGGTGTGAAGTGCGCTGCCAGGACAAGTTCATAACAGGCTCTTAAAAGTAGGACTGAAGTCCCATAAAGCAAGGAAGAAGCCCTCCATTAATGAGAAACAGAGAAGAGCCATGCTGGAGTTTACCAAAAAAAGTATATTTTACACAGACGCAATCTCATAAACTGAAAAATAAGTCAAACTAAAAATGTTCCTGTGGTCTCTTATTTTTTTCCGGAGCTGTATGTTATATTATCAGAGTTTAAATAGACACTTCAATTACCTGACACCCCAACACACACACATGCAACACGATCCACCTACAACCCAAGTCATATTGAATTCATTCTTAATTGGTTGCTTGTGCATTTGCAGTGGTTTGGACTGCAGATCAGAGGGTATCAGCTGAGAGAATGCATTCAGTGTTGTCTGATTAAAGGGCTTAGTAGTACCCTTTGTTCTGTGTTTCTTGTGTTCCACAAAGCCTTACTTAAGCTTAAATATCTTACTTAATTTATGATAGTACATATCTTTTCATGCATAATCAGTTTTACTTAAGTGGAGAGCTGCCTGTACATAAACTTTCCAGTGGTGATGTCGCCATATGCTGGCACAGATAGCAAACATTGGGGTGAAGTGTCACGCTGTGCCCCCTCCTTCCCCCTCAGTCTCTATGGAAACCCCCGACACCCCCCACCCCCCCTCAATTACGCACTGCTCTCCATTTCCTGGTTTCCTTCCTGCCTATGAGCGGGAAGTCTACAGTACATGACAGTAAGACTATATGCTATATAAGCATACCTTTGCAGTCAATAACCACCTGAATCTCTAGTGTCTATTTATATTTGCTCATATGCGTATGATGCTGAAAGCTGAGATTCAAAATCCTGGCACTGGCCTTTCGTGATTTTTTTTTATTGCACTAAGTTCAGTCGCAAATAACATACATTTGGCACATGGACATGACTGCCGATGCATGGTACTGATGCCATGTAAGTGTACAGCCTAGTTTTTCGGCATGATGTGTGTTGCA
>JAODUD010000134.1:20512260-20540272 GCA_026784285.1 Stomatorhinus walkeri
AATAAACATTCAATAAATAATAAAATTTGTATGCAGATGTTCTTCTGTGCAAATCCATGATTAAAGTACGATGCCAAGTAAAGTGCTCGATACAGTGCTGTTAAAATGCAGGGTGTGCTAACAACATGCTATGCGAATTACCATAAATAATAGTAAGGGAGTCCTCTTTCTTACAGAATACAGATATTTATTTTACAAGAAAGATACTGAAATGGGGTGGTCGGCATGTTTGGGAGGCATGAACACAATAAGGGAATGTATTTACAGAGGGTGCTATGGATACCGCGGCGTCGGCCTGTCAGCTACGGTCCGCAGCGATTTGAAGGCGCGTGTCTCTGTGCTGGAGGACCTCCACAGCCGCGACCTTCTCAGGTGCTGCCTGGAGCAGTTTAACCTGCTGGAGCCTGACCTGAACCGCCAGGCGCCCAAGTGTAAAGTCGCTTAGCGGATGCCTTAGTATAAAGACACTCAGGTGCTTTTATGTTATATATCGTAACGGAAAGGGTGTAGACTAAGCACTGGATTTAAAGCAGAAATCTTTAAGGGAGTAGAATCGGTGACCATTAATCACTACTTACTAGAAGTCCCACAGAATGGGGGGGGGGGGGGCACGTGTGGCTAATTCCGCTATTGGGCCCTTGAGTGAGGCCTTTAATCCCCAGTTGCTCCAGGGACTGGATCACTCCACATTCTCAAGTGCACATCACTCTGGACAAAAACATCTGCTAAATTAATAAATGTCAGGCGATGTGTACATGTGGAACATACCATTACACTGAGTCAAACAGGCACTGGTTAACCCTCTGGGGTCTGAGGCCTCTTTTCCACTTTTGGGGTAGTCTGACATGCCTTGACATTTTAAAATATTTCTGCTAATACTTATCTAAAAAACATTTATCCCAAAGTGTTACATTTGCTTTTATTCAGCACAAACTCAGCACCAATAATCTCAGACCACTTACAATGTTATTATTCTATTTTTTGCTAAAATAAACTTTAAACATATGCTTTTCAAAAACCTACTTTCAAATATGCTGAGCAATTGTAAAAAATCATATTATACACATTTCTAGCCAAGACATTTTAGCTCTGAAGCTTATAGAAACAGGGGTTGACTACACATAGGTGAAAGAGACATTCTGAAATTTTATGGGGTTTGATTACTAAAGTGTTAGAACTTTAGAGTGGCACTCTTTTTCTCAGTCAGTGGCCTTCACAATGAATATTGATGAGATAGGTGTCACCACACCTGTAGTAGTTTGCCTACTGTCAATGGCCCATCAGTCTGGAATGTCACTGCACCCCACACCCATCACTTTGGAAAGGTAGTTTGAAACACTACAAAAGTAGCAACAATAAAATCCTTTTTGAAGTTTATTGTTAGATGGAATGAAAAATGAAAAATTGTGACCATATGAATATGATGCAGTGCTTATGCAGAGTTAACGGAAATAAAATAATTAACGCTCTAGGGACGAGGGCAATGTCGACCGCGTATCTTTCTCGTGTATTTCAGTTTATGAAGCTGAAATCATTATGTAGAATCATGAAAAAAAACACTGACTAAATCCATAATCTCTCTTCTTTTCAAAACTTCCATTGTTGTAAGTATTAAAGTTTTTAAAATTAGGTTAAATCGGCAAAAAAGCAAACCATGTCACCTTTCTTTGTTTTATCTGCGTCGTGGGACGTATAGTACCACTCTCAGCTGAAGATCGCTATTCAAGTTCTAAATAGGCTGGATTTGAACCAGCAATCTTGTGATTAAAGGCACACAGCCATGGACACAGGTATGAGATTCGCTGCTGAAAATGGCAACATTGGTGCAAAGCTTCAGCGGCAGGGACGTATCCGTGTGCCATAACTAGAGTATTCATGTCCGTCCATCCATCCATCCATCCATCAGCTCCTTATGCTGGTCAGGGTCATGGGGCAGCCTGGAGTTGATTTTGAATGTGAATATTAAGGAATCTTAAGGGATTAAGGAATCTTCCAAGTCTTATATGATTTAGGGCAATCACACAACTTTCGCCACATTGGGCCTCTCCCATGTTTCAAGGTGTGCATTTTTATAGATCACTCAGCATGTGGCATGATGACCTTTGCAAGATCCTCACATTGTGTGGGTTTTTTCCCCAGTGATTCCAGTTGGCTTCCATAATCCAAGGATAGTTGCTCTGGCCTACTGATCACACAGAATTGCACATCAATAAATGGTTATGTAAGTGTAATAAATGGTTATTTACACATAAGAACTTAACAATAAACTGATTCATCATAGATGGATGTAAATGGCATTCTTAACATTTATGATCATCTCCCAATCCATAACCAAGGTCTCATGCTTTGGCTTGACTGGGAAGTATCTCCATCAATATTCTATCAATATTTCTTCAGCTCCCCCTGGTGGAACAAACCAAGTACAGAACACCCACTAGCATGCAGAAGAAGAGCAACACAGATATTCCTGGCAGCACTGCATTACATTTATTTAGCAGACACTTTTTTCCAAGTGATGAAATGAGAATCAAAAAGCAGAGTCATCCAGTCCCTAGTAAAATTGGGGTTAAACATGGTGATCAGCCTCCAACAATGACATCACTCTTTCAGCCATAGGATTCTGACCAGAAGCTCAGATTCCTAATTCACAGTGCCACACATCAACATGTCAATACTATCAATTAAAATAACTTAATGATGATGGTGCTGTTTGCATTTATTTACAAAAGTTTAGGGGGAAAACATGTAAGCGCAGCCAGATAGGCACTCAGTGGTAGATTTGGGCTGTGGAACACCCCTCCATGGTGTACAATCAGAGTAAGGACAAGACACTCACTGCATGTTGATGATGATTCTTTATTGGCTTCAGGAAAGTGGTAAGCAAATAGGCATGCGATTAAATCAATAAATCACATCATAGTTCTGCAGTGTTTTATGGAATATTTGATCAGTTTGACTCGTCTTAGATACCTCCTCCATTTCCATTTAGCAAATGGATCTTTGTGTGCACATCTCAGATTAGTCTTATTTGCAATGCATGATATTGTTTCACCTTCTTTAGGAGAACCAGTTTTCTTTGCAGTGTGATTAATTCAACAGCAAAACTGACATTCTTTCAAAGTTCCCAGTGTTGTTCCTTGAGTAGTTTCTTAGATATCACGTTTCAGATGTATTTTTTGCGTCTTCTTTTTGACTAATTGAACATTTGATGCATAGCAGAAAATTTTCGATGAGATCTTTTTTTCATTTACTGCGAATCATGATTCCCCTTCAGTCACAAGAAAACATATGCACATGACCAAATTGACCCGATGTGGCCAGCACTGGGGATTTCCACTGAGTCTCCAGTATGAATATCAGCTGGAGGAATACGTTCACACTTATTCTTCTGTGTGTTCCTTGCTTCCACCATGTGGTTGTTCCACAATGTCTCTTATTTATAAGAAATGAATCCAAACAGATCCAGAATGGCACATTTCACATGTTATACATTTGAACTTCAGTCTTCATCAGAGTGATTAAAATAGTGCATGCCTGTCTGAATGTATAGCAAAGGCAGACCAATAAATGAAAGCAGATTGTCTGTGTCACTGGTAGAGTCTCTGTGCATTTCTTCCTATCCCCATCACTATCTACCATCTGTAAGATCAGCTTAAACACTGAAGTGTGTCTGTAGTAGCCAGAGCTGAGGTCTGGGTCATGCTCTGCAATCACTCTGAAGCTGACATAATCTTATAGTCAAACTCTGGAGACACTGGTAACACGTAACTATAAACGAAATAGAAAGGAGATAAAAAAAAATTGCCTAGAGCAAACTATATCTGTAAAAGCTACAAGTTACAATTTGCATCACAAGTACACACACACACACAACAAAATGATCATGAGTGAGATTCTCTATTAGTATTAGTAGTAATAATAGTTGCAGTAATAGAAGGAAGAACTGGTAGGTTGTTAGGTATGCTCATGTCGAATTACAAATGCAGGCAGCTTTCAAAATTTAAGATGGCAAAGCTTTCATTGTTATTGGAATTTAAAAAAACTTCTAAAAAAATCTATATCTCCTGCTCTGTTTCCCTGCACACTCTCTGCTCATGTTCCCTACTCGAAAAGGAAAGCGCTGTTTCCCTCCCGGGCTCACAAATGCTCCCCATCTCCTCCTTCCCTCTCTTTTAGACTTGCCTTGGGTCCCTCCTGCGACACACGTGCATGTCTCTTTGACCCTTCCAGAAATGTGCTAGAGCACGGAGGGAGCAGGGAGCACACAGGCAGAGAGAAAGACCAAGAAAAGATAGGGAAGGAGGGCAGGGAAAGAGCAAAGAGATATTAAAATCTACACACTACTGTCACATTTAAGTGCAAGATGGCTGGATGGAAGACTTCTGTGTGGAGAGAGAAACGAGAGGGAATGGGGATGGGTTTTTCTCTTTTTTCTTCCCTCCTGTTGTCACTTGCATATTTATCCTTCTTCTCATGGTCCCACTCAATAGAAGAAGTATACTGTGAAGATAGAGAAAGAAGAACATTAAGCGAGAGGATCAATGAGATGGATCCACGGAGAGGAGGCAGAGGAGGAAGGTGGAGCGCAGACCTAGTTAAAATTCACTCACGTTAGACAGACACCGATCAAGTCTGACTTTGGATACGTCAACCTTACCTACACTGCCACTAGCAACTTGTGATTTATATAAAGTAACCCATACAATCTTCAGCTTGGAACAAATATTTTTACACTTTAAAATCAAACGGCCACAGTGCCATCTGTTATTCATGGAGACAAATACAATGTCACAATCTTTGTTCCTCTGGAAAGCCTAAAAATGGCTTTTTGAATGTAGTGATAATTATCGTTGTAGAGTGAAACATTAGACATGCCATATGAATTCAGTGCATGATTTACACTTCTGTAATTTTATGGTCAACCAAAATATGCAACACCAACACCGATGCCTAACATGCAGGCTTTATGCTATATCTGAGTGAGCTGATTCGCTGTCTGAGGCTCTCTGCCCCTGCAGACTTCAGTATGGTATTGTACACAAAACCATTGAGTAGGAAAAACACTCAGGTAAAAGAAGTGAGGAATCATCCAGAGGGACCTGTCCCTGGAGTAGTGGGGAAGCTGCAAAAAATCACACGCCAGAGAAGAAGCAAGATGATTACGCTGTGCAACGAGGCCATCCGAAGCTCCTTGAATTCCATTTCTTCTAAATGTGAAAATATTCGGTTCAAATAAATAATTTAACATAGTTATGAGGACATTAATAATTTGTATTCTGGGCATCCATCCAGTGCCTTAATGACACTTCGTTACCCGGGCTGGCTTGGTCCTCGCCATGTTGAAAACGTATCACGACATTTAGGGAATGATTTGCACCTCTGTGCTAATGGACGGACTGCTGCTATGGGGCTTGGAAAGCCGACATCATTTGTCCTTGTATGTTTTATATATAACAAAAAGAATTCTAAGGACAAAAAACAAAGGTAGAGTATTGAAATGCAGATATATATTTAAAGGGAAAATTTACCACAAAACTTCTAAATGTGTGTGCTTGTGTTCTTTGCATTAATCATGTTTTTTTAACATTGCAACATATGCTAACCTGTACTTCTCACATTATGTAACACCCATGCAATACAAACACCTTGCAAATTAACAGTTTCAAGGCTCATTCCAAATGAGTAACTTAGCAATTTCTCACTCTATATGACAAGCGAATCATCAACTCATTCAGTCTGATGGTTTGGGAAGAAGGTTTGGGACTTTGCATCAAAGCAATGCGCTGCAGCTAAGTTGCAACATTTATCCAGTCTCCTCTGACTCACTGACATTTAACCTCCAAACACCACAGCACTGGTCAAACTAGTACACTGACAGTGTTCACCAAACCATATACAATACTTAAGATGCATGCAAACGTGAGAGGATGATGCAAAAAGAAAAGTGGTCACTCACAGAAAATGATCCCAACCACGATGACTCCAATGATTCCCATTATAATCATCATCTAGAGGCGGCAGAGAGATCACACATTTAATTCACTTACTAAAATGTTCACCAAAGGTACCCACAGTGCTTAATTTAATTTCAGTAACAATGTTGTCAGTCTATTTAAGTACCTTGCATTTCCGGACTAAACATGACGGAATTGTAAATATGCCAATCATAAAACAAATATTTAAAGGGACAGTGCAATAATTATCCTTTAGTCTTACGGTATACTTTTCCAGACATTAACAGACCAATATCTGGCCAGGTTTCGACAGCTCTATACTGCAGCGGTGCCCAATCTAATCCGCAAAGGGCCAGTGTGTATGCAGGTTTTTCTGATAACCTGTAGGTCAGCTGTTCAAACAGTGAGATCACCGAGAGTGAGGACTCTCCAGCCAATCAGTCCCCTGCTATACTGTGTGCCTAGGGCGCCATCTTCTGTGGGGGCACCCATTTAGCAAGCCAATTTTAATTTGTCTTGAACAGGGGGTGCTGCTGGTAATGCTTGCTTATGATGCCACATTGGCTTTGACTGACTGCTCTAACACTCCAATGAGCAGTCTCCTCAGTGCTCCTACTGCTTGCACATAAATACCTTGCAGTTTTTCCACCAGTACTTGTTCTTAAGCTTGGCGGCACAGCTCTCAAACTGGGAGGCCCCAGCCTGCAGTGCGTCGGCCCTGTCATCCAGCTCTGACAGCTTCTGGTCTCTCTCCAGGACCTTGTCCACATTCACACGCATGATGTCCACCACCTGAAAGGCAATGGAAGTTGTTAGTACCTGAAAGCCAAACAGAGGACCTAAGATCTTCTTGGGTGACATAGGATGAATATTTATGGTAACAGAGAAAATTGCATACTTAGGTCCTGAAAGGCTAGAGTGTCAGGGGTCCTAGACCTTTTCTCTTTCTTCCTGCCTGCCATCTTTCTCTCTCTTGGCCTATCCTCCTTGCTTACCTCTTCCACCTGTGCTTGTGTCTGCTGTAATCTGCGGTTGCTGGTGAGGTTAGGGGGAGCCTGTGGAGCTCCGCCTCCTGGGGCACCTCCTTCTCCTCCTGGAGCCCCTGGGGCACCTGGAGCACCGGCTGGGGCAGCAGCATCTGGAGCTGGAGCAGACCTGAGTGGAGAGGCCATGTTGGAGGTGAGTGATAGGGTAAACAGAACATGTGATAATCCAACAACTATAGTGGCCCCGGGGTAAGATAACATTGATCTGTAAAATTGAGAGATTGAAAATGTAGGGCCTGAGGCAGGATCAAAACCCTGTAAACTATAGTGTATTGCTCACTGCTCACAGGAGGGTGGATTACTTAATATTACCAAGAACACACTGTAGAATAATTATGGCCTAAAACACTAGAGGGTACAAAAAAAGGGAGCAACAGATCCTAGGTTATTATCACGAGAGCGCCCATCAGGAGTGACAATAATAAAATCATAAACTTGCTACATAGTTTCAATTGAGTGAAAGTCATTTACATTTTAATTTGTAAAGAACACATTTATTTTTAACTTGAGAATTTTAATGCAGGAAACGAGTGTGGGGGGGAGGGGGTAACGACAGATGAAGCGCTGATTTTCCAAGATACTATATGCAGAATCCAAAATCTGTCAAACTGAAACGATAGGGCGAAAAAAAATCATCGGCAATCTTCTGCATAGACAGGTCCTAGAGTCATGGGCAGGTAAAAGACCATCAAATCGGTCACAAACCAACACAAATCTCTCTGCAAACACAAATAAGCAGCATAACAACTCATATAAATGATTATGCACTATAAATGACACTTTACAACGATAAAGCAAAAATTTACAAGATACTAAAAGTATAATAAATATAATTAACTTAAGATCGTACCACTTGCATTCTGAACTGCGTCAACTGAATTAACACTCTTTAAAGCAATCATTTTTCAGCATTAAAATATAAGGAAAACTAGTAATCATGTTTACAATTAGAGGCTACATGATTTCATTAAGATTCGTGGCATTATTATTGTGTTTGAGTTTAAAGCGAAGAGGAAATACCGCATAGCCACTTACATCTCGTTTGCAGCTGTTTAAGACTCACTGACAGCGAGGTGGGATGGAGAGAAAAGGAAAGAATTAAAGAAAGCTCAGTTCAGAGAATTTATACCCAACAACTAAGATATTTATCTTTAGACTTAAGATTGATTCTTTTATTTATCAGGAGGTACTACGTATTTGCTGATCAACACAGAAAGTGCCGCAATATTGGGACACGCGTCGGACGATAATTCACCCCGGTCGAACAGCTGGATTGGAAGCCAAAAGTGAAAGATTGCCGTGCAAAACGCCTCTTCTTTTAAATCCACATTCAAGGTTTTTCCCCAGATCCACGTGATAACTTACAAAACAGCAAACAAAGCCTAACAATGAATAAGGCGAACAAAAAAGGAATGTTTTGTATGGCAGAGAATTAAAATATAATACGGTCGAAGGAGTTGTCTCCTCAAATATCCCTATTTGTTTTGTGGTGAGATCAGTTGAGGTCCTGGGTTTATTTCTCGATGCATTTAAATGCCGTCATTTATATCCTCTTCGGAAAACGCGACTGCAGGCGCTCCTCGCGTACGTCGAATTGTAGGTTAGTGCGGTAGTTAGTGCGTGTATGTGTGCGGTGCCACTATACTGCAATAATGCGTCGGTACTCTCTCTCTCTCTCTCTCTCTCTCTCTCCTTCCTTACGCTACCGGAATTCAACAGTGGTGCGGTAGCTCTTTCCTCCGTGCTCCCCCTCCCATCCTCACTCTCCACTTTGCAGTACTGCAGAACCTTCTCCCTTGCTCCCGGATAGGGCGACGGGACGACACTGCGGAACATGTTTCTGTACATAATGTCGACTCGGCTTTTTTTTTTCCTCCACCTACTTCACTTCCAGCCACTCACCCTAAGTGCTACCCCCACTCCAGGCGCTCGCAATCCAGTTTATTTATTGCGCACATGCATCTATTGCCCTTGCTCCTCCATATCTCCGACTAATAGGTTGTATTCATACACTTTGGATAATTTCCTGATCAAGCCTTGGTATTTTCACGCAGCCAACTGGAATCGCGAGGAAAGACTTAACACAATAAAAGAAACCTCATAAATAATAGAAAATGCAAGATGAAGTGCTTATGAGTATAAATTAAACCTGTTTTCCCAAGAAAAACAACGTTTTGATGAAATGGCGATGAAACAATACTGATATTCCTGTACTGTGTGATAACGTTTAAATTACGTTTCGGTTACGAGAGACCCACCGTGCTACGCAACAGAGAACATTTCAGACCTTTTTATGTTTTATACCTGGGGTGCCCAATCTTATCCGCAAAGGGCCGATGCATATACGGGTTTTCGCGGCAGCTCCCTAATTAGATTACTAATTAGAGGACTGATTGGCTGAAGAGTCCTCATACCAGGGTTTGAACAGCTGACCTAAAGCTTACCCCTAAAAACATGCATACATACCGGCCCTTTGCGGATACGATTGGGCACCGCTGTCTTATACGGTAATACGATGATGATGATAATAATCAATGCAGTGTATTCATGAACACGTTTATTCGTACTTTCAAACAGTCCAAATACAGCAAAATTCTCTAATTATATTACTGAACTGACATCATTAATAACCAAGAAATCCATCAGACAAGATCCTGATCCTTCCCGCATTGGCCAGCGGTAACGCGAGAGTCCGGGTGGGATAAGATCAAGTTCAGTGCTGGAATCAGCGGTGTTTGCCATAGCGGTTTAATCTCCGGTATAAAAAGCGGATCCTCTTCTCCAGGTTGTGCCGGTCTGTTGCCATCATCCGGTCTCCTACCATTCTTTTCTTTCGTGTCAAACGCTGGAACTCGTTGCCACGGAAACCCCGTAACCAGACGGGACCGACAATCAAATCCCGTGGATGAGCTTTAAAGTCACCTACGGAACATAAAATCAACTTGCACTGATTACACTGTACAAAAGGGATTTTAGTGAATATTAGTGAAAATAACAGCATGTTTGACCTGCAAACAGTACCATTTTCAATATTAGTGCTTTCATCTACATTCTTAATTGGAAGCCAAGCCCAGTCATAAAGGAATAAATACAATTATAAATACAGGGGAGGGTGAAACAGGATGCCAGATAAAAGTGAATGTGCACACGCGCGCACATGGGCACACACACACACACAGACAGATTGTTTTTAAATATTTGTGGGAACTCTCCAATCATTTCTATTGGCATCACTGTAATTTAAATTCTAACAACCTTAACTTGTAGCCAGCTCTAACCTTAACCAAAAGTAACCAAACAAAATACAGGACTTTCTTGATTGCGTTCACAGATTTTTATAAATCTGTGTTTCCCCCTGTGGGGACCAAGAAAATATATAGTCTTCAAAGGGTAAAAATAACATATTTTGATACATAATGTAATATACACGACCCCCCCCCCCACACACACACACACACACACACAAAGGACAACGACTGACTCCCTTTCACACAAACCTTATAGGAAGAGGACACACAAACTGCACCACATACACACAAAGCCAGGGCAGGATTCACACCCTCAAGCCTGCAGCTGTGAGAAAAGGCATTAAAGATACAGCCAAAGATTTTTACTCTTTTTTAATTATTAAAATGTACCTCAATGTATAATGCGTGTCTGCAAAGTACTAGATCCTAATGGAAGCTAGACTGCTGAAAGAATTTGTGCCAGTTTTCAATGGATATCACACACAGACCAAAGAAATGAAACAGATGGGACAATGAAACTATGGAAAGTATTTACAGTTTCTTAAAAGGCAACAGTGAACGTAGCTGGGTTGTTTATGATGGTATACATATTTTATGCCACAAAAAAAGATTAGCTTCCATCTGCCAAAGCAACCAAAACTGGACAATTTAGCAGGGTAAATATCATTAAAACCATCCAATTTTGCGAAAGAAGACCAAAAACACAGTGGTAATTACCTCACATTGCCTCCCTGTGGCTTAATTCATTTAAAATATTTACTGGTCATTATCTAGCCTGGAATTATGTGACATGGATTAGCCATCTGTACTTCCAAAGCCCTATGGCCTGGCAGAGCTCCAAGATTACTGGCTAAATATATCCTGGTCTCAAATAAAGTCAGCTAGAAAATACAGGCGAAGCAGCTTATTCTCCACTTGTTTTTCACTTGCGAAATCTACAACATTTAAGGAAACAAACAATATTAGTAGAATGTTACCTAATTTCAATAGATTCTAATGGATTAAAGTCAAAATCATTGGATTTCATCAATAAAACGTTTTACTAGTTTTCTTTGGTAGAAACTTTCTAGTTAATAATGAAACTATAAAGAAAAAATACAACTGCATTCTGCACTGCAACCAGTAGATGACAGTGATACACTGGAGTCATTTAATTATAATGAGCTTGTTTCACTGCAGATCTATGCATCATGTCTGTGAGTTAGCCAAAACACAGACTATTTTACCAATAAAAACAGATACCATATTAACCATGTATAGTGAGACACCTATGAGGAAGTATTCTGGTTGAGACTGAAAAATCCACTTAAAACTCTTTAACACTACATGGTCATTAGCTCTTAAGCTATATTACAGAAATCTGCCCAGTTTCAAAACTGCTTAAAACTGCACTGAGCCCACAAACTGGTACCTTTATGTTGTGCAGCCGTCGTTAGTCAGGTATGATGTTGGTTAGCAACGACAAACTGATAACCAAGCCAAAGACATCTACCTGCCCACTAACTGTTCTCCTCTATGGCTGATGCATTTCTTTAGAGAACTGCAACTCAAAACAAAAGAACAAATGAAAAGCAACTAAAAATGAAGAAGTGATCCGTCATTATTCTATCCTCAGCTATGAGTCAGAGCCCAGGCAGGATCCCAGCAGGCTCCACTCATGAAGATGAGTGAATGCCAGCCCCTCTGCGGCGTCCTGGCCTGCCAAGATGGCCCGCTGCTGGGAAACCCCCCAGATCGCAGGGGGCGACATGCTGACTGTGAGCCGCTCCAAAAGTACATTTCATGTCAAGGATCTGTCTCTGGTTCAATGGCAGAGGGCTGCTCATCCGTGACCTCGAAAGCGCTGGGGATTGACAACCATGGGACCAAGGCATTGATGTCAATGCCCAAAGGGGAATGACGTGTGGCCCAAGGACTGCAAAGTGATGTCACTGTTGGGTCCCTGAGCTTGGCCTTTAACCCTACTCACTCCCTGCCTTCTAAATTGTATGCTGCTCTGGATAAAAGCTTCTGCTAAACAAATGTAATGCAAAAGGATCAACAGTTTTGCTGTGGAGAACAACAAAAATGATCAAATGTGGCCACGGTAACACTGATATAACTGCCTAAAATACAGAGGTCTTTAGGATCTTTCAGTCTGATAAACAATTAAAGTCTATATATAAATATAGCATATTACTGTTAATTGTGTATACAGAACCACTAAGTGTTTATAAGCTACATGCCTCTGAATGAAAAGCAGTACAGAAGGAGAAAGTATTTGCATAAACTGGCTTGATTCAAAATTATCACTAATGCATCTGGAAGAAACCAGTGTATTTTATTTAGGAAAGATTTACCAATACTTCAGCTGACAATCCCCAAGTGGAATGTATGTATTTGGTATGTTCAGATACATACTCACCTAATATTCCAATGTTGTCGTAGACACCAAAGGCGACACGCTTCTCTGTCCATCTGTCTATGATTTTGGGTTGAGGAATCGCATGCATGCGGATCCTACTGCAGACACCTATACAAGCCAGAATGATAAAGCCCTCAGCCCCATAGTAGGATCACAAGCTGATCAACAAAATCAAAACAAAAGCCACAGTGAAAATAGTGTAAGTAACAAAACAAAAAGGATGCCAAATGTTTATTCTTCTGTTGCTTAGCAATTGCATTTTCCAATGTAACGAAAACAGATATTTATTGAATTAGTAATTGAATACTGATATAAAACACCAGACCACCTACAACGTTTTAGACACCATACCATCTAAGCAGTAAACCCCACATCTGATATATGCAGAATTATAATTATCTCTTTTTTATTTCGTGTACCAGTGGAGAAGGACTTAGGTGACTGGATAAATGTAGAATGGCAAAAGGACGCTGCGGCTTTTAGCAATCCACCTAGTAAAGACATGGCGCACCTGAAAAAGAGAGCAATTGCCAGTATTATATTTTATGCCATATAAAATAAAATTTTAAAAAGTTCTTACAACGATTACCGCAACATCGTACGACGAAAAGACGATACGGACCTCAGCACTCTAGGTGACATTGAAAACAGCCTTTTCACTAAATCACTAAAATCAGGATGTCAAAACTACCCATCTTACATTCTTCAAAGAAATAACCACACAACCAATAATCGTAACAACAAGGTCATTATACATATACTATATATATATATAAAAAAATAGAATTTCTTGCATACAAAAACTACATCCACAAACTTACTATTAAACAGCTGGAGATGACTTAAACAGATACGATGCTGAAATCTATAATTATAATACCTTCTTAGTTTACGAACGGAAGGGAAAATACGAATTTATGCTGTACTTTTAATTTTTTTTGTACGTTTTATTTTGCAGTATAGTTTCATTTCTAAATGTCACATTTCGCATCGAAGCGCAGCCATTTTACAGCACATCCCACAATGCATTTCGAACTGTGACTTTACCGTAAATTGTCGAAAGTAGCGCACTTGCATTTACGCTGAACACATACATGCGGAACTTATCCACTAGATGGAAACGTTGACGTTGCTATATTTCCAAATTGATAACCAGTTAATACTATACTTAGGTGTGTAGCTAAAAATTATGGGCCCCTGACATTTTAAATATTTCAATTGGTTAAAGACGGCGGGAATAATGTCCCCCTAGCGTTATTGTATAATTTCTGATTTTCAAGGATCCTAGAAAGTGCTGCCCCCCCAGAATCTGCCGGGGTTCAATGCCCCTCCGACCCTCCTTAGTTTTATACAACAACGAACTAATCTGCCACATAAAAATATCTGTTAAACTTCATATTTTATTCGGTAAGATCTATACTAAGTTGAATTAGTAATGCTCCGCACAATCATATGGGTAAAATAGAGGTGCCAGTAAAAACGGACGGACTAGATCAAAACAAATGACCACTCCTCTACCACATTTTCCAGCGATCAAAATTGACATAGCTTCGTGCATATGCGTATTGACACTTTCGTTCTTACTGTTCAAAGATACATAACAAACTAGGTTAATGGAATGTAACGCCGGGTTCACAGAAAATGGTAACTTTTGAAGACGTTTATTTGACGTCAATTTCTTAATTGCTATCGTGAGTTGAAATAAATGGAAAATTGCAGAAAAAATATTGGGAGAGGCAAATTTCATTTTTATTGCATATGGTCATTATAGTCGTATATGATTAAAGTAGACCCATGGTCTGATTTTAAATGACAAATAGGACATTTCAGTATTATTTGGGTAACTGTGTTCTGTAAAGGGTACAAAGCACTAACAATTCTTACCAAATAGCTTACCTTTCTAAGTATAAACATCGTTAAAACTCTAAATAGGTGAAATGGGATTTAACACGTAGCCTAAACTGAAAACGTTGTTTGTTCTGGTTTATTTTGGTTTTGCATGCTGAGTATAAATATATAACCCATAATGAGACAAAATATAGGCTTGCAATATGAATGTGAATATTACAAAATTCTGAACGACTTCGAGGCTCTTTTTTGCATGCAGAAAAGTTACGCAACTTTTTCAGTATTATAATCCAAAAATTAAACGTTTCTACACGTCATACATTTGTGCATTCTGTAATTTATGCCCCGTTTTTAAATCAGCATATGTTTATGTAGGCCTATACAGTATTTCTACATGGACAATGGATAATTCTTGGATATACAGTGGATATACACTACCAGTCGAAAGTTTTTGAACACTATGACTCCACTTTACTACAACACTTTTCCATTCATTTCATAAACTGCAAATTTTTCATTCTTGTTAAGCATTGAAAAACTGAGAGAACATACGTAAATGAAAATATAAGTCACATAAAACAAGTCTCTTTTATAACCTGAAAAGAGTATGTAACAGTGCATGTCTGGCATCCTATTACCTGGTTGTGTGGTCATGGCATTGTCAAATTCTAGGTTGTCCTTTAACTTTGAATGCAATAGTTAACTGTTTCATCTCATGAAACAAAGCAGTACTTAATACCCCTTGTTGAAAGAATGCCTCGAGTTTTCTCTGCTGTTATAACTGCTGGAGGAGGTTACTCTGATCAGTCAAAGATATTACATTTTCTTGCTAATAAAGGTACCCTAAATGGTGAACATACTGTTAATTTATTTGTTAGCAAAGAATATCAAGTGTATTTTTAGCAAACATTAAGTAACATGCAAATGTTTGTGAAAATACTTTTTAACTGGTAGTGTGTGTGTGTTTGTGTGTGTATACACACATATACACATAAAGTACCAAATAGCACAAATTAAATAATTATATCTAATTTGTTTTTAAACACTGCTAAATAAATCAGTTAAATCTTGTGTTATATCTAAAACACAAAATTCATTTGTGGGTCCCGCTGCATATTTTTTCATAAAGTAAGACCTCAGAATCATCCGGAAATAGAGACAGTTGCCCCATTTTTCCTTATAAAAACATGACAAAATGATGATAACAGTCTCTTGATTAGTGCCTTTCTGGTAATCAATTCATAAATTAATATCGGTAAGCACACAGACCGCTTTACCTACGTAAGAGTTGGTCACCGTCTAAAAATAAAAACAGCTGAATGGACTGGAAAGTCACATCGCAAACTATAACTGCAAGTACACTTATTCATTTGTCTGTCTTATTTGCATTGAGGCCGGAGTACATACAAATATTCTCTATGCCTTTGGCATACTTTGTATGCATAAATAGTGAACAAGCAACAACTAATCAGATTGAGGATCAGAGGAAGAAAATGGTCTGGAACAAATGACAAGACATGCCAATCATTTGTTTTACATTTTAACATATTTGCCAAGTATGAATATTTTCCAGCTTCTTCACAATTTGCATGTGTTTCATGGTTAACTTTTTCCATGTAGCAAGGGGGGTTTCGTTGAATATGAAAATTTTGATTGCAAGGGCTAATTGAACCAATAAAGCATGAACAATGAAAAAGAAAGCAGATCATCAGAGGGCCCATTATAACCAGTTTGCTTGTAGGAAACTCTGAATACATCAGAGAAAGCAGGTAATATTGAGATTGTGTATCACTATGCAAAAGCTATGCCAGAAAATGTGAGGTTCTGTGTTTTAAAAATGCATTTGAATATCTCTGTTTTGACGGGAACAGTGTGGGAAGGTGCATAACTACTTTGAAGAGGAAATGCTAACCCAAGACAAAGCGATGCATATACACACGTGGGAAAATGCGGTCATGTTACACAAACATCTCGCCATAACGTCTGTTGAATATCTTCTCCTCCACTTACCATTATAAATATGCTCTAGTTTAGCTACTACGTGCCAGATAACTTCACATCACTACATTTATTCTGGAAAATGAAACATATGCTGAAAATAAGGCGAGTTGTCTAGTTGAGTTTCTATAACAAATTCAACTGGCGTACTTAGTTTTTTAAATGTATTACATAAAAGTGAAACTGGTATTTTTGGATCGTGATACATATATATTTTAATAAGAGAAGGCATCTTCTTAAGTTATTACAAATGTATTAGTTAAGATTAAGCTTAGATATAATAATACAAATATTAAATAGTTTATTGTAGTAGTATTAGTAGCAATGATAGCATAATAATATTTATCAGTGTGTTACTTAAATTGTTTTTGATTTAGTGTTGGTATTAATAATGATATTAGTCTTATTGTGTATGTTTTAAATATTTAAAAGCTTGCAGTTGCATAATTTCCAAAGTAAATCATACCAAAGATCCGTGTTTATGATAAACAAATGGTTGTATCTCTACAAAACAATATTCTGGCTTGTTGAAAGCCTAGTTTTAAAATTTCAAATCAAATCAAGTTATGCCAAAACTAGTAAGAGGTTAAAAATCTCACTTTGGAGTCTTACACCCTTGTTTTTTTCCCACTCGCCTGTAATCATAAAGGTTTTAAAATTAAGACATGCACTATAAATTAACCATACAGCCTCTGCCCAGGGTACTATGGGGTTATGTATAGATAAACCTATTGCAAGGCGAAAATGCATACAGTATACCTAACCTAACAAACACCATTGCCTAGCCTACCTTAAACATGCTTAGAACACTTATTAGCCTAACGTTGGGTAAAATCATTAACATAAAGCTTATTTTACAATAAAGTGTTGAATATCTTATATATTAAAATATTAATTTAAGAATATAATTTATGTGAAAGTGAAAAACATTTACCCATCACAAAGTCGAAATATTGTAACACAGATCATCGTAACCCGGGGAGTACAGTATATACAGTATCTGTACAGTATATTGAAATGGTAGGTCCCTCTATTTTCCATACAGAACAGGGTGACGGTGAGCTTGTAGGCTCAGGGCAGCAGGCAGGGGACAGTGTGGATGGGATGCCAGCCTATGGCAGGGCACACACATGCACTGTAATACCGAGAGACTCTAGTTTAGAGACACAAATTGACCCAAAAGTGAGGGAGGACACAGGAGTTCCCAGAGAATACCCTAGCAAACCCAGGGAGGCCATGTTGACTCCACAAACACAGAGCCTGGGGGTGTGAGGCCACCCACTGAAACACCATGCCGCTCCGCCGAAACAGAAAAGAGCTCAGTTTCCTGGTGTGCAAAAACACTTGGCTTTCAAAAAAACAAAAAAATGATTGCTTCAATTACCTCGAAACATATAGATGTAATATAAAGCAACTGCAAACTTTTGATGAGAAAATAGCAGTGCTCAGTTGTTTGTGGTAGTATAGTTTGATGCAGCAGTACTTTCTCGTCAACAATGCAATATATGTTTTTTTTATATTTGATTGCATTTTGGAAATTTCTTGTCTGAACATAGGTATGGTTAAGGGTTACGATCATGGTTGGGGTTATGTTTTTCGGCATTCGTGGAAGTCTGAAAGTTTGCAGGCGACATACTCCGAAGTAGAGCGTTGCAAAATGGTTGTTTTGGAGGAAAGTGTCTATCAAAAAAAGAGAGAGAGAAAATAAATGTAAAATGTAAATATTTTTTCAAAATTGCCGGTGAAATTTGTAGCTAATAATCAGTTTTATAGTTCATAATCTGTTATTTATCATTGAAAACATGATAAATGATAACCACAGCCACTGAGGGGACATGGGAATCAGTGTTAGATGGGAAAATTAGGTTGGTTTAGTAAGAACAAAAAATCTAGGTAAATAAGGAAGGAAAATGAAAGATATGTAAAACTAAGGGGAGGTATTGTTCATATTCAAACATCCTTTTAGGAGGTAATAATTGCCATTGTGGAGACACATCCCCTCACATTGAAATGATCAAACAACAGAAGAGATGTGAGAGAGAATTCAAGGGAGAGAGTGAGTCATATTCTTAGTCTCTTCTTAAAATCAGTTCCCCTCCACCAAAACAACGCCACCTCTCTTCCTTCCTTATTCAATTGCACTCATTACTGGAAGACACGCTCTTTCAGCTTGCTGACAAACCTTTCAGTAAATAGATGAGCCAATATAACTGATTTTCCTAATCATTCCTCTTAACAGACATCCAAGAAAAATAAAACGAAACATTTTCTCTTGAGGCGTGGAAGATCTGAGGCTTTTATTCTCAACAAAGCACAAGAATCAGTTGAATATTTGGCGTTATAGAGATGTGATGTCCCTCAGCAAAAAGACGTGCTGTATATTCAGTGTGAAAATGAATTTGACAGGAGTGTGACAGAAGAAAGACAGGGGGCATGTGGGTCTCCCTGGAAGTGTTTTCTTTGCAAGTTTCCGAATTGCGTCACCAAGAGTGGTACACGCCACATCAAACGATCATTTGAGCGTAGTGTGCTGTAACATCGAGAGGGAGTACCTTCTTTCACCTCCACCCTCGGATTCCCACCCCCAGGAAGATATATACAAATCATAACTTTAGAAAGGCAAAGACACGCAGGACGTGACAGCGACAAGTTCGGAAGGTAAAAAAAAGAAGAACGGGCAATTCACGTAAAATAAAGAGAAAAACTGAAGAATTCACCGGCAAACATGCTGGCATTGATAACCTTGCTGGGAACTATGTTGTTTATAAATGGTAAGAGATATTAATGTTAGTTTTTTTAACTTTTCAACACGGTTGTGATTTCATCATGTCCATGAATACTATAACTGCAACACAAATATTTTTCCCAGAGAATTACAATTCTTTTTTTTGTTTTAATGGGTGGATAATTTAAGAGAAAAGGGTGTGTTATTGGAGTATAGTTGAAAGTTGAACAGATATCTTTGGTTAATAACTGGGTTTAATAATTGCTACAATCCTGGCTGAGCTACTGTCACAATTCACAAGAATGCTGTGATGCAGAGTTTAACATATGCATGCATTTTTTTGTGTGTGTTGACCAGTCATCTGGAGCGAGGGGACGGAGGTTTTTGTTGCAAACGGGTCTTTGGCGGTGTTGCCCTGTGTCGTCAGCTCCTCAGTTCAGACACCCTTGACCGTGCAGTGGGTGAGGACCGACATCGCGCAGAGACCCCACCTTGGCTCGCCCGACAGCTTGTACGTCAACTCTGATGTTCAGACAAAAAACATTGAGTGTGTGCCATCCTTCCCATGTCGGCCGCCGGGGGAGAAATGCTGAATTGGCGGTCAACTCTGTGCTTCTGCAGGGCGCCAAGCACCGTGTGGAGGATGGATAGCAGCGGAATGGAATTCCGGGGAATGGGAGTCGGCCAGAGGTCTGGGTGTCCCCGCACTCAGTTTGGCAAGGGGGAGTTCAGCCTCCTGATAGAGGAAGTGAAGAATGAGGATGCAGGAACCTATATCTGCACAGTTAAGACAAAAGCTGTAACCATCCAAAAACAAATCACTCTGCGGGTGATTCAAGGTGGGAAGAATGAAACATCCTCAAAATAAGCAATTAAGTAATGTGGAGAGTATTATATGTTTTAAGACTCACCATTATTCTATATGATGATTCTGTTCCTGTCTTTCCTACAGTGTCCTTTTCTTCACATCAGCCACTCGAAGGGAGTCATGTGAAAATTGCTTGCAATATCGTCCCTTCTCCGACCCGAGCAACAGTGAGCTGGAAGTTCAATGGCACCCCTTTTACACCTAAAAGTCCATACCAAATGTGGACAGGTGCCAAGAAAGAGATCAACCTTACAAGGGTTTCCCAGAAGTATATGGGAAACTGGACCTGTATTGTCCAGTACAAAGGACAGGAGGGAAAGGCAACTCAATCCCTTACTGTGATGGGTGAGGATTTATGACCTTATTCTTGATTGGCAGTAGTCATTCTATGTACCAATGAATGTAACTAAATAAAAATTGAAGTCACCGTATGAGTCTCATTGCGACGCTTTCTTCCAGGTATCACCAGTCCTGCAAGTGACCTGACTGTCGTCTATGCTGAATTGGGCTCTTCTGTGCTGTTGCCCTGTGTTTATTCAACTAGCCTGATCCCAGAGAACCCAAGTTGGACGAGAGTGTCTGACACTGTAGGGCGTTTGAAGCCCCTTCCTCCCTCATTCCACATCTCTCCAGTCTCATCCAAGACACCCTGGAACAGATCGGCATGGATCAAGAGGGTGGAGAAGGGGGACGAGGGGATCTACAAGTGTTTGGGTTCGGTGCAGAGGAACAGGATGGAGAGACAGCTGTGGGTGGTGACAGCCCAAGGTGAGCCATGTTTTGATTTATTTTCAGTTAAACGTCTAATGGTGAAATCTAAGTCAACCCAAGGGTCCTGAAAGCTAGAAAGGAACTAATTTAACTTAAGGGACATCACCCTGACCTTGAAATTACCTGTTGATTGTAAATTATTCTTTTTTCATTTGGTTGTGAAAAGCTTTAATAAATGCATGGTGTGATTTGTTTTTCAGTCTTAAAAACAAGTGGGACAGGAAATGGCGGCTCGATGCTGACCTGCCATGTCAGCAACACGACAGGCATCACTAAGTATGAGTGGGTAGCAGTGACGGACGACACCAACAACACCCAAAAAGTGACACCTTTTCACTGGGAAAAGACTTTGAAGATTGAAGAAATGATAGGGAATTCCAGATATTTATGTCGATATTTTGGGGAGAAGGGAATCCTGGGAAATGCAACATACCACGCATCTTTTATGAGTAAGTCTGGTTTTGCAGTCTATTTTGTTAAATGTAACATTGATTGGTTATTGTTGTGATGATAATTAATATCATATTGTATAGCACTTGATAACGCTCATAAGGCTTCTTCTCCTGATGTGCTTTTAGGCGCTTTGAAGCAGACACAGCAATCAGGACCTCTGAGTGCTGGCATGATAGCGTTCCTTGTCATGCTTCTCTTGATATTGCTGCTAGTTGTGATACAGCTGTATAAAAATCATCGAAGGGTAAGTCCTGCACTCCATCCTACTTCTGATAACTTCCTGATACCACCAGTACCATCCATGAGGATGTGTCCCCTCCACTGCATTTGCTTATCTGTGCCATTTTGAACATGCCGTCACTCGTTCCAACTAGCATGCTCAGAGCGCTAATCACTCTGTCTAACCAGTAAACTTTCCCTGAGTGAAACCCGCCATTTGTGCTTTTCTCCATAGCGGAAGATGATCCTTCCTTATCCTGCCCTTGAAACCATCGTTCACTCGTTTTACAATGCCCAAGAACACAGCGAGCGGAATACAGCAGATACCAAAGGCCAGAATGACCAAAATGCTCTGTAGATCATGTCAAAAATGACCATTTTATCTCCTGGACACAAATCAATCTTCCAGTCTAATGATACACAGAATGTGTTTAGAAAGGATTGGGTTCGATTTATCCAGCTCACTGTTTTGTAATGATGTAACACCACTATCACAGTGGATGTCAGTATTTTATGTAAGCTATTTTGTAAAAAAAATGTTAATGCAGGCATATGTAGCAAAATTTCTGTTTTATAAGTATTTGAATTATTTTTTATGTATCATGTTTTACATATAATTAATTTTAATAAACTGATATATTTTTGTCAACTTGTTTTTTCGCATCCTCATATTTAAACCAACAATCTAAATGAAATGAAAAAGGCTTCACTGCTTTTTGCAAATGAAATTGATTTAATAACCACATTTACATATAAATTACAATGAATACAGAATTTATTTACATGCCTATTAAATGTCACCCTAATTTATACAAAATAGGTTTATATACATTCTTTTCCCCAGAGAAGCCTGCATGGGGGAGGAAGGGTGCCTCTGGAACAAGGCTCAGAACATGGTGTCGTAGGCGACTGCCTGTGTCACATAATGGGCTGACTGACTTTTCTTTAAACAGACAGGGCAAATGACGAACCATGACCTCATCGTCGTCAAAGCACCAACCTGTTCAATCAACATTTGCACCTTGGTCAGAAAAGCTCTTACAACACTGGATCTCCTCCCTCCACCCCACCCAAAAATGGCCTTGTTCACAATGCAATTACAGTCAAAACCTGACTTGCAAGTCGAACCCGCAGTCATTACTGCATTGTGGCAACCTCTTCCCCTTTCACTCTAGTTCTACAACTCTCCAAACTCCTGTTCTTCCTGTCCCTTTGTTCCCCGGATATCAATAGTGGCTAGTACTGCAATTTCAGGTCTGCTTCCATCGCCCTCAGGGTCTAGACGAACCATGACCTCGTCGTCGTCAAAGCACCAACCTGTCCAATCAACACTTGCACCTTGGTCAGAAAAGCTACGAAGAAGAAAAATTGCATTTCAACATCAAAACACCATTAATTTATCAAGTTAAATAAACAGCAAAAAGGAAGTATTTCACACAGTTCATGCAACCTTCAAAAATGTCTCATCTATGCCCAGAATGCTTCAGTTGCCTCATCCAGTCACTGCCATGCTTGGTTTTCTTGCGCTATCATGGTGATGATCTATCTATACTGCATGCTCTTATACAATTGCACTTGTAGGCATGTAACCCTGTCTATCTTTTGAATAGCCCTCCTACAGAGTTCCTGTATTTTATAGCTCTAGCTATACAATACACTTCGTGCTAGTTGTTACTTCTTACAGCCTAGTTACCACTTTGCTCCTAGACAGCTTAACAATTGTATTGTACTATCTGCCTGGCTTGTACTAAATAAATGAAGTACCTGCTATATAAATAAACAAACAAATAAACAAGTAGATAGATAGATAGATAGATAGATAGATAGATAGATAGATAGATAGATAGATAGATAGATAGATAGATAGATAGATGGATAGATAGATAGATAGATAGGTTAAATTAAATCACCCGCAATTGTATTCATTATTATATTTCTGCTTATCTTCCAATTCTTTGTTCACGTCTTGCCATTTGTGCTGCCCTTCATTCTCACGATCTCCAAAAATGTCCAGGTTGTCATCTCTTTCTCTTTCCTCCTCACTGAAAGAGATGGATGGAGAGACTGAGCGTGAAGGAGAAGGAGAGATATTCCACACTTTTTCAGACTTTCCCAATCTTCTTTCTTTTCCTTGTTCTCTCTCTCGGGCTCGTGCTAAGAGGTTCTCCGGAGAGGTTCCATATATCTTGGCTTGAGAAAAGAGTGGGAAACTGCTCTCCGACAAGCTTGGCCTCAAACCAAGGGTCTGCCCTTCCTGAAGATCCATGTCTGGGACTGAACCTCTTCTCAGTGTGGGCTCTTTTTGAGTGTTTAGTCCTGTCCTCTTGCATGGTAGCTCTGCTGTCAAAAAGGCCTGTCTCTTTGCAGGTTCACTTGCAGTGACTGTGCTCCACAGCATTCCTTGGTTCTTTCTTACAGATGCCAAGCTGATTACAACTTGAGGATTAGGCCTTTGGCCATTCCTTAGTTTTTGGCTGCAGTCAGAGTCTGAGGAAATGGCACTAGATGTAAATACATCTGTGTCATGGTCTAAATATCCGTTTTTATCAGTATGAGGCAAGAAGTTATGCGGAGAGCCCATGGGCCGCCTCTTTCTTAAGCGGGGCGAATTGAGTTTACGTGAAAACACCTTTGTGTCTGTTGACATATCATGCTCTGGTACACTGACCCTCGAATCCTTTCCAGATGCCTTGTAAGGATCTTCACTCTCAAAATCATCATTTTTGACTTGCATTTCTATCGATTCTGATTGTGTGGATGACGTATCCACATCTGACCCTACATCAAACAACGTCAATGTGTTGATATTAGAATGAATCTCACTGGAATCCCCCTGACTAAAGAATGAATGTGAAGATTCTGAATGGCCTTCTACAACCCTTCTCTCTGTTGAACCAATTAAAATTATTTCACTCGATTCCACCTGGTTGCAATTTCTGTTCTTATCCCCCTCCCATTCTGACAGTGCCATATTGCTCACGCTGTGACGGCTGTTTATGATTTTACTTGTAACAGATCCATACACTGATGTATGAAAAGGCTGACTGCCTATCAACTGAAGACCCCAGGCTTGCTGCTGCCTCTGGCAGATACTCTCTTCTCCTGTCTCTCGAAATGGTAATGCTCCGTTTTGCGGTTGACCATGTCTCTGTTCTTCTTGGTCAGAAAGCAGAGTATGTTCAACTCCTGTCAAGTTCAGCTCCTTATCTTGAACTTCCCTTAGAGTGTCAGAGGGTTCCGCTATATTATGGTTGACTTTTGTCTCCATCCGTATATCTGTCAGGAGGAAACCCCCAAATCTCTGAGAGGTTTCCCTCTCCCTCATGGCTGCCAGAGACTCCTGGAATAAGAAGAGAGATTGAACATGAAGGGAACTGTGAACAACAGTAATGCTTTTAGCTGTTTGAGCATGTTACCTGCGCAGCCAGGATGCTTTTGACCCACTCAGATCGGCTGTCTGTGCTGGGTGCCGTTATAGTATAGACGTTCACAGCACAGAATAGCTCCCCAACCTCTACTAGCACAAAGGAGACTAAGAAAGACCAAGAGGTAGGAGAGAGCATGTTCATTATTTTTCAGACATAGTTATAGCATGGTGTTAAAGGCAATAAAATGTTAAAGGTGATGATTTCCTAACCAAAAACCTCATATCTGTTAATGGTATTTGCTCTAGCAAAACGGAGAGAGAAACATAGAGAGAATATTTCAGCTCATGACCACTTCCTATACAATAACCTACTTCTCATTGGGTGCTGGTCTATATGGTACCTGACAGGCTCTCTACACAGGCTCTTTGCAGATTAAATGCAGTAGAAAGTCAACACAAATATTATAACCAGCAGTAATGTTTGCGTTCCCTTATAAAGACCACACCCTCACTAAAAATCGTTCATGTATTACGCTCATGTGTCATGTTTAACGACGATATTTGAGTGGGATTCCAACACTCACCCTCATCTTTAAGGGGAGCACAGACAATTCTATCCAGAGACAGAGGGGGGCACACTACTTTTAACTTCTCTGACTTCTTCTGTGCCTTTGTCAACAAAAGCACATCCGAGAAGAGCAGAACAACCATCGGCTGCATAGGAAAGTTTTGTAAAGTGAACACAGAAGGTGAAAGAACAAAAACATTTCCACTCCAACTTCTATGTGAATATATTATGGTTGCGAATCCATTATAAAAAAATAATTAATCTGACAGTTTTCTCTGATTAATTGCAATAAATTGCACCTGGCATTACTTACAATCATAAAAATGTACGCATTGAATCACTAAAGGAATGTAGAATTTACACAAAGGGGAGTGTATGGGTCATTCTCACAAACTATTCTAACAAATACATTGTCTCTGAAGACTCAAATAAGTTGCTAAATGAGTTTTAAGACTCAAATCATAAAACTTTATTAGTTAAACTGTCAATTTTGCCTCTGGGGTACTCAATCAGTTTAGTTATATGCCATTTATTCCTGTAATAGGCAAAAGTATTTAATCAAATCCTGAGCAACAGAGATAAAATACTAACCAAAAAATTAGAAAATTATGCATCTTCTCATGAAATTGGGTTTCATTCAATAAAGCTGAAACATTTAAAAACATTTAATCTAGTTTTGTGTTCTTTGGCTACCTATTTAGGCAAAATGTTTACAAAAATCATCTGATGAGAGCAGCAAATAAAATCATTTAATATAATCAAATGCACAGGGTAATAGTTGCGCCGCACAAAATACCACATATACTGTATTTCATAGAAACGTTAAAAAAAAATTCAAGTACGTGAGAATGACCCATATTTTAACCAGTAAAACTGCACTTAATAAAATGAAAGATCTTAAGATTTTAAGGCATAAGCCACTAATACAATTAAACAAACACTGCTAATTACAATACATCCTATGTATGCCTCTGTCCTGCAATTTTTTAAAACAAAATAAATCAGGTGGCATCAACTTCCCCGTGAGACGCTGACTGATTGTTTTGATTTTAAGAGTGGGTGTCTGTGCAAAGTCATAACCTAATCTCTCATGATGTTTACAACCAGGAAAGCTTTTTACAGGTCTCTATTAAAATCTATACTCATACTATTCTCCCATTTGGGTAAGAACATACTGCATGCGTCAGCTTGGTCAAACAAATAATAGTAACACTTTATGAGTTAAAAATTCACACAATGCATTAATGTGATACATTTCCCAGATCATGGTTGACATGCTGAAAACTGAATTCAGGGAACTGACCATTGAGTAACACAGCAGTGAATCTATTAATATATAATTGTATTTCATTTAATCAGTAAGGGTCTCGGCCTGCCACTGGGTCAGTACTTCATTTGGTAACAACCGACCTTGCTTTCCCTCCTTGCTTTGATCCTGAGAGTCTCCTCCAACAGCAGTTTGCGTATATCCTTTATGCCGGCACCTCTGATGGGGCTTGTCAGATCAAAATGGCAGAGTTCTCGAACAAACTGTCCAAGATATTGACATGAACCAATCACTCAGCCCATTAATGTAGGCAATTCATTGTCCTCTCCGGCCTCTGGAGGGCACCATGCCTATTTGCTCACCTTCTCGATTTCCTCAGTTACACTCTCTGGCACATCGTATCCTTCCAGCCTTGAGGCAGACTGAGAAAGGGCAAGTTCCTCATCTTTCAGCCTTAGGTGGTCATTAATGCTATCCAGAAAGCCATTTACACTGCTCAACTGATGCAGAACAATTCACAGATGGAGAGATACAGGGATAAATGGTCAGGTGTTAAAATCAGTTCTTGGACCCTTGTCTCACATATCCCCCAACATTTTCACTGTCCTATCAACTAGAAAACCTTACAGCATGTAAAGATGTCCAGTCTTTATCTGGGTTGTAAGAGCATATTTTATCATATTTTAAAGTATGTCTGCTCAGTAAACTAATACCCTGACATTAGAACATGTGCAAATGAACAGTAACACAATAAACAAACATACTTTCTTCTGTTCTTCGAAACTGTTCTTTTCTGGTATATCTTGTTGGATGGTTGGAAGAATACTGGCTAGTTGGTTACTGCAAATTCTGGCATGACTTTAGGAGAGGTATGGACAATACTATATGCTTTCCTCTTAATATATGGAGTCCTCCTTAATTCAGTGCAGGCTAACTACTTATAATGGACTAGAATAAAGCATTATTGTTCGGTTATAGGGAAGTTTTCATTATAAGCGACTAATAGTGTAATAGGGTACAAAAATGTAGACTGTCTGCTGGCTCCCAAGGACTGGGTTGGGAAACACTGATATAGGGTGTCTGTGCAGTCCAGCTGACTGGGTATCTCACCATCTTCCGCAATGCATACTGCGTCTGGGGGTCCTGGGTACATTTCAGTACCTCTCTCAGCAGCAGTGGGTACTTGGTGATTCTCTGGTGGGGCTTGGCTTGCATGTCCCCAAGCCGCATTCGCCCACAGCCAGGGCAGCTCTCCACCCACTGAGGGAGCATTCGT